>JAFVLL020011955.1:76533-135457 GCA_021397915.2 Tor tambroides
TATAAATGTATATACATGTAAATATTTTCAAAATATATACAGTATGTGTTTGTATTTATATATACATAATAAATATACACAATACACATACATATATGTAAACAAAAACTTTTATTTTGGATGCAATTAATCGCGATTAATCGTTTGACAGCACTAGTTTTAACACAGTGTTTCCCAACCTTTTTTCTGCCACGGCACAGCTTTGATATGCAAAAAAAAAAAATCCCATGGCACACCACTAAGCATTACCCCCCCCCCCAAAAAAAAGGTAGAAAGGGGAAACTTTTTTTTACCCAATAATTAAACATTGCCTCATCAGAGTTTGTATTTTGACTTTATATATGATCAGACACTTGGACTTAATTTCTGAAAATCATACTCATCATGGAGTTAATGAGGTTTTTGATGAGCAAGTGACAGAGATCTGTGTTTTGTCCCTCATTAGAAAGGCCGCGTCTGAGGCAGTAAATTAATAGCATAACGGTTTCACCAGTTTGCAGGTTATAAAGTTTATTGTAGCTATATGGGCACTCAGTTTCTCTTGTTGTTAATACATTTGGCCAAAATCTCACAATATAATAGACGAACAGCTATGATAATTAAAACGTACAATAGTGTATTGGCTACAACTAGACAGCAAATGCTAAGACTCTTCTCTGCTCTTTATACACACAAAAACATTAGCCTTTATAGACAGCATTTCATGAGTAAAGAAAACACTGTACTTATTCAAACATCAGTTCTTTATTTACTCTTGCATTGCAAAGAAGTAGACTTCTGTCTTCAAACTGCGCGTCCCGGCACTTCATTCTGAATGGAGGTGGGGAGCAGTCATGAGGTTTGACTGACAATTTGAGGATCCAATGGCGTTACAAGGTTTAGTCACAAGCTCTTTTGAATGCTTTTCATTGGTTAAATATTTGTAAAACCTACAAACCAACATAATTACCAATAGTACTGATTTCAAATAATAACAAAATATAATAGAGATAAGGAGGTTTTTGATAATTTTACACTGCACACCCGACAACCTGTCACACTAGTGTGCTGCGGCACAGTGGTTGGGAAACACTGTTTTAACATTAATTTATATTTAATTCAGTGATTCCTCTGCGTACCACTAGAGGGAGCACATGTACCGTACCACACTTTGAGAATCAGTGTTGTAGAGAAACTTGTGAAAATGTCTCGCTGGAAATCAGAGATTTATTGTTTTCTTCTTTGTCATTGTAGCAAAAGAAGCGGCGCAGGCAGCAGCATCAACGGCTAAAGGACTACATACGTTGTCTCTCAAATAATCCAGATAGTAGCTTCTTAGAGGTTTTCATGCATTTGTGGACAGTATACGATTATATTGACAATGTTATTTTTGAAGACAAAGCAAAAGATAATGTGGTATGCTATAACACAATGTTCCACTGAAAAGGAATATTTCGGAGTATATTAACCCAGAAAGCAGGCATTTAATTGTCCAAATAAAATGCCTTTGTGAGAGCCCTGATGCTTTCATTAAAGTGGCTAAATCTTAATGCTTGCTTTCACTCAGTGATATTAGGAATATAGACATATTTATTAATATATTAACATATTGCCGCATGTAACTGAGTCAGCTTTGCGGTCTCAGTTTAAAGGATTATTGTAAGGATAAAAACGTAATAATATGTCCTCAGTTGTAAAGGACCTGGTGTCATTTAGAATGATGTTCTGATGGTATTCTCTTCTTCAAATAATGTAAAGAATAACATACACCAATAAAATGTCAGAACTTTTTTTTGAAAATTTTTGTATTATATTATGAATTCTTTGCTTTGTATATATCAGTAATATTCTTGTGACCCTTGTGAGAGCTGCTTTGATTTTTTAAGGTGTAGTTTTGTACTTAATATTTTGTAGTTAAATCTATTGACAGTTGGCATTTATTTTTAGGTCGTTTTTAGAATCCATAATTCTCAAGTTTATTTTTAAATATATATTTTTGTATAATTATTTATAGGACACAGCCCCATAACTTTGTTCTCCAAGTCCCAGAAAAGCCCAGAGTGACTGTAGCATGTATTATCTGCGATATTAACAAGGCGAGTTTAAAATAATGCCGACTACAAAGAACAAAAAGGTGACAATGCAGAAAAGTTGCTCCCTGTGGTCTGTTAGCCACGCCCCGCAGCGCGCTGATTGGTCTCCAAATTTCGCGGACTTTGACACGAGGAAACCTAAAAGAAACTTTACACAGAAGGAGTTTTGGGGCGAACCATTAATCCCATTTGGTAAGGTAAGTAGAAGAAACTTTTCATTTTATGTCATCACATCTATATAAACACTGTTTAAAGCTTAAGTAACGTAAAGCAGAGTTTTGATTTAGCAGATCAAATCCAAACCTTGTGACTGTCTGCATGTGCTCCACATTCTCGGCCGATGAATGTCAATCTGTTACCATTGTGCAAATCGGTGCATAAAGAGCGCGTACACATTGCTATTTGAGATCTGCATGTCAAAGAATCACATCGTTTTCGTTATTATAAAGTAAGCATTTGTCCCATCGCTACACGTCGTTTGATATGTAATAGTTACAGGATGTGTTTCGCGGGAAAAATGTAACCCTAAAGGCAGTAGTTCCGGTTTATGTGTCACTCTATAGCTGCGAATCTAATTTTATCTTTAAAGTTCTCGATAAGTCGTGAAGAAACCACTAATAGATCAGTGGGAGAAACATACTCAAAGTTTTGTTTCATAATCTGTCAGAAGCGTGCTCTGAGCTGGCAGCTGCAGTTGCATCATTTGATTGACAGCTGAGCAGCGTAACGTTAGGGATGAATATACTATTACAGTGTTTATTAATATTCTTAATTAACTTTTACTTTATTTTTTTTTTCAGTTTTCATGTAATTTTATTTCACGTTTTAGTCATTTTTGTTTTTGAATATATTTACCTTCATTTATTTTAGTTTTATTAATTTTAGTACTTGTTTAAAGCTTTTTTTGAACGTTTATATTTTTCATGTAATATATATTATTTAAGCGTTATTTGAATTCAAATCGATTACTGGATATCAGTCTAAGAAAAACTAGATAGATGCATTATACTGCGCATTTGATCCACGAATATAATGCTTTAAAGTTAAAGAGCTCAAGTACGTTAATGCTATTAGTACACATTATGTAACCCAGTGTATACAGTATGTTTTGCATATGGGAGTCTTCTAACATTCTAACAACATTTTTTTCCTCTACAGATCATAAACTATGGCACAGATCAACGGGTATAACAATAAAACATGGGAATCTCACAACAAGATGATGCTGGAACCTTTGAGCACAAATGATCCTGAGGTAAGTCAGTGATTATATATACAACCAGCCTCAAGGCTGTATTATCGTGAATCCATGCAGTGAACCATGAATGATATTCTGCTGTGCAAGAGGGAAAAATAACCTTATGTTTTTAAATGTTGCGGGGATTATGATGAAATCAGGTCTCCTAGACTCTGATCTGCCATGTGACAGGCAGCAATCATTGTTTATTGTCTGTTTATATCATTAATATATTTCTGTATGCACTAGGTATTTAACATAATAAAGAAGGAAAAGAAGCGGCAGACGTATGGATTAGAGCTCATTGCCTCTGAGAACTTCACTAGTCGGGCTGTTTTGGAGGCTCTGGGTTCCTGCATGAACAACAAGTACTCTGAAGGTTATCCTGGTCAGAGGTGACTATTGTGCAATTACATTTTATGTATATTACAATTTTATGTTGTTGCATTTGCCAATAAGATTAGTATTGTGTAATGTACACTTTGCACTTAGACTTTGTGCTTATGCATTAAAAAATGCTTCTTTTAATTTCAGACTTTGTTTAATGTTATTAGGTATTATGGAGGCACGGAGCATGTAGATGAATTGGAGCGTTTGTGTCAGAAAAGAGCTCTCAAGGTGTACGGCCTCGACTCAGAGAAATGGGGAGTGAATGTTCAGCCGTACTCTGGTAGGTTCGTTTCTATGTTGCTGTAAGAGATGGTGCAACATATGAAACATTAACTCAAGCACATTGTTTGAAATATTGTTTCTTTTTTCCTCAGGGTCACCTGCAAACTTTGCCGTATACACAGCCATAGTGGAACCTCATGGGCGCATCATGGGCCTTGATCTTCCTGATGGTGGCCATCTCACCCACGGCTTCATGACTGACAAAAAGAAAATCTCAGCCACTTCCATTTTCTTTGAGTCTATGCCATATAAGGTGACCTTGCGATTAGAATCAACATTCTGGTGAACTCTAAACTGAAGTAATGGGAAAATAGACATTTTGTAATTTGGCTCGAAGGTCATAGTGATGTAATTTTGGGTTAAACCTTACAGGAACTTTTCCTCAGTTCTCTATGTAATGGCAAATTGTATGCAAATTTATCACTGTCTAATTGAATTTCTAGAACCGGACAAGTAGGCAGAATTGGCAGTATACCGACTGATTTGCTGAATGACACCTTTACCATTCAACAATTTGAATGGTGCACTGTAATTGATGATTCTAGTTTCAAATTGATAAACCTTCCAGACAATTTGTTTAGAGTAAATACTAGGGAACAGAAAACCCTAATGCTGAGACAACACTGGTATATTAAACCTGTATTCCTTTTTTAAATGTATGATTATTTTTATTATTTTTTTTGTCCAGGTCAATCCAGAAACTGGATACATCGATTACGACAGACTTGAGGAAAATGCGCATCTTTTCCACCCAAAACTAATCATTGCAGGTCAGCACTGTTTCTAAGGAAATCTGAGGATGTTTTTAAACTACGATATGTAAAGCATTAATAGTTTAAATTTTTTTTTTAAATCTTACAAACTTTTTCTTGTTTTTTTTTTTTTTTTCAGCAATTGTTTTTCTGATTATTTTTACTTTTATTACGCTTTTGTGCAGTACTTTGTTCAACTATCTGTTGTTTTAATAGTGCTTCATAAATTATTTGAAAAATAAAATTAATGCCAATAACTACAGAATCAGATTTTCTTAAAGTAATTAATAATTAAATTTTATGACAACCTGAAAATTGACATCTTAATCTGATTTCATGTTTTTTCTACCAAATATGTGCTTTTTTTAATGAAACAATTATTTATTAATATTTATTATTAATTTTATATTTAATTTTATTCTAATTAATGCTAATGTTATCACGTTAATAATTTAGTTTTATGACTTTTATATCTTATTCAAAAACACAATTTTTTCTTTGGTTTTTTTTTTCCATGACAATTTGAGAGCTGCTTTGTTTATCCTATTTGCTTTTTTTTTTTTTTTTCAGTTTATTTTTAATTTCTTACATTTTCTACAGCACTTTGTTCAACTATCTGATGTGCTTTATAAATAATTTTGGGGGAAAAAGCAAGGTTTTGCAAAAATAAAAGAGTCAGTGCTGCTCTGATGGGTTGGTTGGAGAAAAAAAAGTATTCCAACATCAAAAGAAATGACAAACATCACCTTTAACGTTTCTGTGTACCATTGTTAAGGCACCAGCTGTTATTCCCGTAACCTGGACTACAGTCGCCTGAGGAAGATTGCAGATGAGAATGGAGCGTATCTTCTGGCAGACATGGCTCACATCAGTGGTCTGGTAGCAGCAGGAGTTGTTCCATCTCCGTTTGAATATTCTGACATTGTTTCCACCACCACCCATAAGACCTTGAGGGGCTGCAGGGCAGGAGTAATTTTCTTCAGGAAGGGTGAGTGCAGTGTGTATTAAGCTGTCATATTGAATCTAGGCCATTGACAGCACTGTCATGATACAATCCTGAATTTCAGGAGTTCGTAGTGTTGATGCAAAGACAGGCAAGGAGACCCTGTATAACCTGGAGAGTCTGATTAACCAGGCAGTGTTTCCTGGACTGCAGGGCGGCCCTCACAACCATGCCATTGCAGGTAAGAGCTGATGACCTCCATGTTTTTAGATAAGTTGAGATAAGGTTATATAAGGTGAGATAAGGTTGCAGTTACACCAGAAATGTTTATGATTAATCCACGATCAATTAAAGGAGTAGTTCAATTCCAGAAGAAAAATTTACAGAGAATGTACTCACCCCCTTGTCATCCAAGATGTTCATGTGTTTCTCTCTTCAGTCGTAAAGAAATTGTTTTTTGAGGAAAACATTTCAGGAATTATCTCCATATAATGTACTTCTATGGTGCCCGCGAGTTTGAACATCCAAAATGCAGTTTAAATGCAGCTTCAAAGGGCTCTAATCGATCCCAGCCGAGGAAGAAGGGTCTTATCTAGTGAAACCATTAGTCATTTTCCAAAAAAATTTTACAATTTATGTACTTTTTAACCTCAAACGCTCCTCTTGTCTAGCTCTGTGTGAACTCTGTGCATTCCGGTTCTTGGCAGTTAGGGTATGTCAAAAAACCACCATCTCATTTTCTCCTCCAACTTCAAAATCATCCTACATCGCTGCAGAAGTACTGACCCAGCGTTTACAAAGTGAACATGCAAAGAAGGTCAAACGGCCTTTATAAAAAATAAAAAAAAAAGGCTAAAACAGCGATGTAGGACGACTTTGAATTTGGAGGAGAAAATGAGATGGTGGTTTTTTGACATACCCTAACTGTCATGAACCGGAATGCACAGAGTTCACACAGAGCTAGACAAGAGGAGCGTTTGAGGTTAAAAAGTGTATAAATTGTAAAAAAAAAAATTTGAAAATGACCGATCGTTTCACTAGATAAGACCCTTCTTCCTCGGCTGGGATTGTTTGGAGCCGTTTGAAGCTGCATTTAAACTGCATTTTGGAAGTTCAAACTCGCGGGCACCATAGAAGTCCATTATATGGAGATAATTCCTGAATTGCTTTCCATAATTTCTTTACGACTGAAGAAAGAAACACAATCGACAGAGCCCAATCGACAGTCATGTCAGTGCTTGCTAGGGGTGCGTTTCCCAAAGGCAACTATGGTCGCAAGTTCCGTCGTTCCCAATAGAGTTCAATGGAACTAACGACTATAGTTAGCTAACGATGGTTTTGGGAAACGCACCCCAGGCGAGCATGCAGGTACACTGTAATTTTATCATGACCAGTCTAGTGGTATATGTATGTAATGAATTTCCCCTGAGAGTTATTACTTGACTTAAATTCAAAGGCAAAAGTAATGTTTTAAATATTTTACAGTCTTCAGATTGTTTTAATGGAATATATGCATTTTCTTTGAACATTAATTTAACAATTAAACATCTTTAAGCGAATTAAATACTATACATAGTCAAAATTTATTAATTTTTTAAGTCTTCTTTAAACAGCAAATGTTTTTTAATTATGTATTACATTATTTAAATTAGTTTTTATTGATATTAACACTTTACTAAAATGACTAATTCATTTATTACAGTTGATGATTAATATATATGAAAATTGACAAAGCACATGCCAAATATATTTGCTTTATTTAAACTAAACAATAAATATTTGTTAATATTTATTAATAATTTGTTTAGTTAGTTACATTTATTGATGTTATTACTCTGAAAAATGACTAATTCAATTTTATGACAATTGATTGTTAATATTCCGGCCAGTTGACATTGTATAATGTTATCACCTAAAAAATAATTACTTTTTGTGAAAATTAATTATCAGTATCCTTAAAAATGTAAAATATTTCTACCAATTATATGCTTTATTTTATTTGTTTGATGTGCTGCACAGGGGTTGCTGTTGCTTTGAAGCAGGCTCTGACTCCAGAGTTCAAAACCTATCAATTGCAAGTTCTGGAAAATTGCAGGGCTTTAGCAGCCACCCTAATGGAAAAGGGCTACAAAGTTGTTACAGGTGCGTTCCTTAAGGATTTAGTGTAAATTATATGTAAATGAAACCGTTGGCTTAGGGTGACCGAGATTGGATACAGTCGCAGCTGTGTTCACTTTATCTTTTTTGTTTTTATATCTAGGCGGCTCAGATAATCATCTCATCTTGGTTGATCTGCGTTCAAATGGAACTGATGGAGGAAGAGCAGAGAAAGTACTGGAGGCTTGTGCCATTGCCTGCAACAAGAACACCTGCCCAGGTGCACTGAAAATTCCAGAAAAAATTAATAGCATCATGTTGGACATCTTTTTGTATGTTTTACTACAACAATCTAACCAACTATTCCACTGACACTTTTTTTTTTTTTTCTTAAATTTGTAATGAAGGTGATAAAAGTGCCTTGCGCCCCAGTGGCCTTCGTTTAGGGTCTCCGGCTCTTACATCTAGAGGTCTACTGGAGGATGATTTCCATAAGGTTGCAGAGTTCATTCACCGGGGTGAGTTTTATGCAATTATGTGTAACATTCAAAAAATATTATACTTGATATTATAATTGACAATGTGTACCTGCACTTAGGCATTGAGTTGACATTGGAGATCCAAAGAAACATGAATCCTAAAGCAACTTTGAAGGAGTTTAAGGATGAACTGGCTCAAAATGAGAAGTACCAACTGAAAATAAATGAAATTCGAAAGGAAGTAGAAGACTTTGCTGGAAAGTTCCCAATGCCTGGGTTGCCAGAGTTGTAATTACTGTCTTTCTGACTATTTGCTCTTCCTGAAATAAAGATTTTTGTTGATTTAATGGGCACACATTTAATTGGTTTTTGTATTGTTCCAGTCATGTTTTTTCTCACTTCTCTGGTTAAACCCATTGTGGAATAAGCTGCGTAATCTATGAAAAGTTTTACTGTACACTGAAACAGATCAACAGAGAAGAAATAACCAAACTGGCACAATCAGTTTGTACATGCAGTGCAAATAAAGCCTGGAATATTGTAAATGTAAACATGTGACTGGACCTTTTTTCTTGCTGATTAAGTGTAAAATTTACTACTCACTGTTACTATTTACTCTAATAAGTTTACATGTGCGAGTCATTACAAATTCAGAATGAGACAAATCATGTGCCATTTACTATATAATAAAAGAAAGTATGTTTTTGCTGAAGACATGGACTCTGTTATAGGGTAGGTATAATGTCATTTGTGACCCTGGACCACAAAACCAGACTTAAGTGTCAATTTTTTGAAATTGAGATTTGCACATCATCTGAAAGCTGAATAAATAAGCTTTCCGTTGATGTATGGTTTGTTAGGATAGGACAATATTTGGCGGAGATACAACTATTTAAAAATCTGGAATCTGAGGGTGCAAAAAAAATCTAAATATTGAGAAAATCACCTTTAAAGTTGTCCAAATGAAGTTCTTAGCAATGCATATTACTAATCAAAAATGAAGTTTTGATATTTACTGTAAGAAATTTACAAAATATCTTCATGGAATATGATCTTTACTTAATATCCTAATGATTTTTGGCATAAAAGAAAAATTGATCATTTTGACCTATACAATGTATTTTTGGCTATTGCTACAAATATACCCCAGCGACTTAAGACTGGTTTTGTGGTCCAGGGTCACATTTAATAATGAAGCAAACCAGCTAAATCAGAAATAATTTAATGAAAGGCAGAGAAATTTCACAGTGGCCAGCAACTTAAAGCACACAGATGACCCTCAAAATTTACTCGACTTAACATCCATAAATATTTTAACATGAGTATACCTCACTTTACCCCAGACAAGCTCACAAAATACTCTTAAAATAGATTTGTGAAAAGTAGCAACAAAAATGCATGATTTAGACAGTTAAAGCAAACCAGATTTGTTCAGAAACAGCAAAAAGAAATAACCTTCTTAGAAAATAATGTGCGTATAATGGTATGGCTTATTCTCAATTTACATTCAACATCTGCAATTAAATGCTGAAAAATCTGTCTCTGACAAATTGTTACAGAGGCCAATAATTACTGGGTAGCCAAAACAACTTGATATTAAGACACACTTGCAATGAAACAGCGGTGGCAGTCAAGATCTGTAATTTTGGACTGCAACTGCTATCAAGCAGTAGTGGGAATAACAATTACAGACAATGTCTTTTGGCAACAACCACCATTATCGTTCATTTCACATCACTGCAATAGTCATTAGAATGAAGTGCCACTTCATCCACACAGTTACTCATGCTGACGTTGCTTGCACACAACTTAGACAACAATTTATATCAATTTTAAATATATCTAGAAAGGCTGAATAGTACAACACATGAGATACAACCGAAGTGTCTATAAATTGCCACCATATTTTGCCATCATTACATTTTTGTGTTCTTCAAACATGCAGAAAAGTTGTGTAACAGTTCTCCACAATGTGACATCTTACATGCAGTACATTCGTTCACCTTATCACACAATTACGTTAAAACACGAAGGGCAGTTGGCTCCATTTTTGTTTGTTTAACAATGCCTTTAACCTTTGATCACTTTTGTATTATAAAAAAAATTAAGTTTTCCCCTCAGATTTTATGTCCACTAGAGAGGGCAGAAAAAAGAAATCTCAGGCTAATTTTCCATGTTTTCCCAGTATTATTAATCGGTTTAGTATATTCATTATTTCTTAAGCTCAGAAAGCAAGTATCAAAAAGCTAATTACAGACCAATCCATGAATTAACATCAAATTATATGCTAATTTAAATACATTTAATAAAGGCTGCATATTGAGGAGAATCTGTATTATAAAATACTGTTCTGTTGCCACTTAAAATTACACTTGTGATTTTCATGCAGCAACAGTCGCTTTGCTTGTGAAGACAAAAAGCATTAAATGGGACACCAGGACCAGATTAATTAAATAGTGATTAGAGACTCTCCTGCTGCTGTTCCTATGTAGCTGTCAATGACAAGCATGTGACTACACATATTAAATAAGCTGTTTCATATGGCTTCTTTCAAAACAACTACTTGTGTTTAAACGATGATGAGATTTTGCTGAATCTTGATTTTATTTCAGAGCTTCTGTAAGATCTTCTGACCACAAGAGGAACTATTTTCTCCATTTTACTGAAAATGGTTTGTCAACAGATTTATATTATGCAACCTCAATACTAAACAAATAGTCAAGACCACATTTTTTGTAACACCAGATGTTCAACCTGCTGCTTCCTGGAATGCCATGAAGAAAAAAAGGTGACTACATTCAATACATTTGGTCTCCTGATTTTATCGGGGTTAATGTGGAACAGAAAGTGGACATTCAGATTTTGTACAAATAGCTGGTGGTGTAATTAAAACAAAAAGACTGGTTGCCCCCCTTCGAGGACCCCTGAATATAATGCTGATTGATGAGCTCACTCAGGTACTGGATGATTTTACTCTCCTCTACAGTGTAGCCGAGCTGCAACAAGAAATTAGTCCTACGCGACGTTACTGAGCCCTGGTCGTTGATGTCCATGGGAAGGTGAATGTGATGGCAGAATGTATAAAGGAAGGCCTTGGCTGTAAGCTGAGTCAACATACCCTGAACATGGAGGAAGTAGGTACTGCCGCGTTTGATCTGAGTCCTGTGGTCTGCCAAATGGCTTACTAGTGTTCCTTTGTATGGTGGACACCGGAGGGTCTTGTTGTCACAGTCCAAAATGCTTATGTAACGGCTGTATCGATTCAACGAGTGGAGAATGCTGGATCCAACTGGGGAGGCAGCTCTGGAACAAAAAGAGGAAATGCCAAAAATAATGAAACACTGCACTTTTGGTCACTGATTTAAAGCACTGAAAGCAAAAAAACAACCAAACAAAAAAACTAGCCGCTTTTGAAACTATGATACTGGGTTACTGATTGACTACAGGTCAACTTTTCTCAACATACCTCTGCAAGCCAATAAGTTTCCATCTCTGCAGGTCGGTAAGCTGAAATGGCGATGAAAGCCACGGTTGGACGGTTTCGCCGTACTTGCTGAGATTGGGAACGAAAACGAACAAAGCACTGACTAGCTTCTTCACCGTACCCTCGTCCGCCCCTAAAATAACAAGCGTTCGGCCACTCAGAAGGCAGAAAATGGCTTGCTGAGCAAACGGATATTGCCTGATGAATCGAAGAGCTCTGTGACCAGCTTTCTTCTTCTGCTTCAGTGTCAACGCACTGCCGTAGGTGAACGGAGACGCCGCTCGGTCAGAACTGGTGGAGGTGCTCATGAAGCTCGTACTATCGGAGACATCTTCGATACTAATTTTTGCCACCTCCTCAGTGTTCAGTTCAGAAAAAGTCAGTCCCATGTTTGGGCTTTCTGCAAGGGCTGACTCTTCCAAAATGTAGTCCACCTGTAAGGCAGGGTCTCCCTGAAGAAGAGACAGAGGTTCTTGGTTCACCACTGTGTCACCACAGCACTCCTGAGCGAGCTCAGGTAAAGGTTCCTCAAAAATGAAACCGTCCTGTCCGATACAGCAGGCTGCATCCATCGGCACTAGATTCCCATTAGACGTCCTTTGTGGGACAGCGACAGAGCTGGATGCATTTTCAGACGGTGATGCAATGGATACCTTGCTCTTTCTTTCAAGACCATCAAAGTAATTTGCCTGCAGACTGGACGGACTAACACCTCCAAAAGCCTCAATGCTCTTGTCGCTACTGAAACTCCCTTTGGTCTCGGTGTCGGCGGCCTCTGAGGTTTCCTGCGTAATGTCAGACGTACTGGACTCATGAGGCTCCACACCTGGCTTAATGTGATCTACATCGATGCAGGTGGTATATGAGTCGAGACTCTGCGGCTCGCCAGATAAGTTCAGAATGGGGACAGTTGGATTGTTGGAAGAAATATTGAAGTTCTTTGAGGTTCCTTCGTACTCCCAGTCGTGTTCAACTTCGAAGAGAAAACTAGTAACTCTCTGTTTGCTCAGAAGTGCCCTGTCGATCTGGCTTGTGTAAATAAAGCATAGATCTCCACGGAATGACTTCTCAATTATGTTTAGTTGCTCTAGAGTTTGGTGAAAAAAGCTGGCATCGCAGAGCTCTTCCATCGTTTTCAAGCGTTTATCAAAGCATTTTGCAGATTTGGCCTTTATGAGCTGAGGCGTGTAAGAAGACTTTCTGCTCTGGCTTTCGGTTTCCACAGTCTTATCTGCCATGTCAGAATGATTACTATTTAGCGTATCGTCTGTTACACTCGTGTCAGCCGGTTTCGCCATCTCGCATTGTACGAAGTCCACATCTTTCTTTTTCCTGGAAGGATAAGATGTGATTTGCCTCAGCAGATCTTTGTGTTCATAGATGGACTTCTCCACATTTGCCAATTCATTCGCCTTCTCAATAGCTTGGGTGGAATAGCATCCATTGTTCATTTTCTGCAGCTCAGTCTCTTTGTGCAGTACTGATCTGGTGTACTCTAAGTCTTTCAGTTTCTTTTCCAGTTCATTTGCAAAAGCTTTCCTGTTTCCTGATTTTAAAAATTCGGAAGCCTTGGAAAACTCAGATGACAGTTCTTGAAACTGATGCATGATCTTCCTTTCGTCTGCGGAAATGTAGGCCATGCAAAAGGGCCGTACAAATCCACGAGCCTCCAAGTCGTACAGCGTCAGATGATGGACGTAAGCGAACGCCCCTTCCTTGGAATCACCCAGGACAACTTTTGAGTCCTCCACAAAATTGAGCTTTGGGTAGTTACTGCCAGGAGGATGTCCAACAAAAGACGCCTGGTAGTCCACAGACATGATGCGAAGTGAGAAGTAGTTAAGGTCAAATGTCCCAGAAACTTTGGGATCATTGGGGATGGTGAGTAAAGGCTGTGGACCGACCTGTTCTGAGAATTCAGAGACGAGTATGAAATCTTTTGAGAATTTCGCATAGGATGTCTTCGTCCAGGGATTTGCACTGGCAGCATGAGCAAACAAAGGCACAGAAAACTCCTCTGGAAGTAACCATGGATCTGTGAAAGAGTCCCCAAAGTCATCTTCTTTGGTAAAAGCCACCACATCTGGTGAGCCAATCATGATCTCGGAGTATATAGAGAGACATCAGCAGAAATATCCTTCCATGCTCAGTATCTCAATCGATGAAAACATAATATTTCACAAAGACATCATTTTAAAAACACAAATCATAAATATGCCGTGCACTGAGGACTCTCTCTCTTTGCAGCACGGCTGGTTAGTCCACTGAGCCAGATCACG
Source organism: Tor tambroides (assembly GCA_021397915.2). NCBI lineage: Eukaryota > Metazoa > Chordata > Actinopteri > Cypriniformes > Cyprinidae > Tor > Tor tambroides. The sequence goes on from JAFVLL020011955.1 coordinate 90,549, forward strand.
ATCTGATAGAAATGAGCTTGAAGACGATGCTCTCCAGCCATAAATCTCATACATCGATCAATCGTCGCCGCTTATATAAACCTATTTATAATCCAGCATCTCCAAAACAAATCTAAACGAAGACACCGCTGTTACAATGTACTCCAGCTGCTCAATAAACCGACATCCTCTAACGGCAGCCATATTTAAACGATCGTAACCTTCCCATGTGACCATACAGAAGAGGAAGTAGCTGTGTTTCAAAACCTAGTGAGCTGCCTAGCTAGACAGCAGTTTGGGTATTCCAGTCAGTGGACTCGGAAATTCCACATATGCTGCCTAGGTAGGTGCCTTACTAGGTTTTGAGACAAAGACAGTGCATTTGTTATGATGCGTTGTCTGGTTGTTCAAGGGGAGAAATTATATTATTCGTATTGTGTGACAAGACTGGTTCGTTAGCGTACATATATGCAAATTCACTACTTTAACTTATTATTATTGGTTTTTAGTTAAATACATTTCGTTGGGAAAATACACAACACGGCATTCTAACCAGATTGTAACACATTGCTTTACGGTATTTTTACGACAATTCTCGTCAGGCGCCGGAATTGGAAGTTTTTACAGAGAGAGTTGATTCATCTGCTGTGTTCACACTTTATTCAAAACTTTTACAGAGGTTTTTTTTTTTTCAAAGACATTGCGTTTACGCTGATATGTTTTATCTCAGTTAAGTTAATAAGTTGTCAGGGTTTAATGCTAGTCAACAAGCGGTTATTTTGATGTGATGTCCGGAGTGTACAGTGATCATGCGCTGCAAGATCACAGTTATGAACGTTTTGTTTAGATCACCGAGAGTGATAATTTACAGTCGATTTTATAGGCAAATATCTGTAAGCATGATAAGGCACTCAGATTAAGAAAGTGCTTTGTGTTGCTGAGAAAAACGATGCAGCTAAGGGCATAGCAGAGATCATGTCAAGTGGGAGATCTAGAAGAGTGAGTGCTGAACTGTTATACTGTTACTTTGATCTATAATGTAAAATGATTTTATTTGAATGTAATAATGATCATCACTGGTAATGATTTTTTTTCTTGACAGAGAGAGGGCTACTCTGTTTACAACAAAATATATGAATATGAATACCACCTGTTTGGTCAAGTAAGTACTTTTTTAGTTAACTACTGTATAGAAGTAGTACATATAGTCTTTATTTGATCATAGTGTTTATATGTTCACAGAATGTAACTGTAAGCATGACATCTGTGTCAGGACATCTCTTGAGTCTTGAATTCAAAGCTCCTTTTCAGAAATGGTAAAAGTTATATTTCTTCATATCTCTTTGAAAATACGGCTTAAACAGGTAAACTTTTTCATCTGGTCTGTTTCACAGGCATAGTTGTAATCCAGTCTTGTTGTTTGATGCTGAAGTGGAAAAGTACTGCCCTGAGAACTTTATACCCATCAAAGTATTCATTTTCATTCATTCACTTAGTTTTTTTATTCTAGAATATGAGATTGTATTTTATATTCATATATATTTATTTACATTTTCCAGAGAACTTTGGAAAGAGAGGTGAGACAGTGTCAAGCTCTGGTCATTTGGACTGATTGTGACAGAGAAGGAGAAAATATCGGCTTTGAGATCATTGATGTTTGCAAAGCAGGTATGTTTAGTGCATCCTGGTTCTAGTTTTTCACTGTACTGGTGCTGCATTTTTCTAACAGCCTTTTAACATGGAATATCTTTTAATTAAGTGAAGCCAAACGTTCAGGTCTTCCGTGCACGGTTCTCTGAGATCACCCCAAACTCCATAAGAAGAGCCTGTGAGACCCTTACTGAGCCAGATATCAACGTCAGTGATGCGGTGGATGTGAGACAGGAGCTGGATCTCCGCATTGGTAGGCATTTCAAAATAAAAGAGGATGAAAACACAAACTACTGTATTTTAGACCATCTTGTGTTCCTTCAGGGGCATCATTTACCAGGTTCCAGACACTACGCTTACAGAAGATATTCCCAGAATCTCTCTCCGATCAGCTCATCAGTTACGGCAGTTGTCAGTTCCCGACGCTTGGCTTTGTAGTAGAGCGGTTCAAAGCAATTCAAGCCTTTGTCCCCGAAACTTTCTTTAAAATCAAAGGTGCTCAGTTGCTTTGAGTTTACACACTTAACATTTAATATTTTTGAACCAATGCAGCAAGTGCTTTGCCGTGTTGTCACATACGCTTTATTGTCTGGATGTGAAATTTCTGTTTGATAGTTGTCCATGAGCCTAATGAAGAGGAATCGGTTGAATTCAGCTGGAAAAGACATCGTCTTTTCAATCACACAGCATGCCTTGTGTTGTATCAGATCTGCATGGAGGTGTGTGCTTCTGCTTACCTTGTTAAAAGCTTTTTTAAAACATATATAAGCTTTGTAGCTTATTATGTCATCGTAAGTTTTCTGTTTGGTTTCAATCTTTTCTTTAGGATCCCATGGCGAAAGTGATATCTGTAACAAGTAAACCAAAAAGCAAATGGCGACCTTTACCCCTTGACACTGTGGTAAGTAATTTAGAGCTTGACAGATTTTCTACATTTAAAAATTTGGAAATATGGACAAAAGTATGCACACACTCGGACATCACACCCATACACTACCATTCAAAAATTTGAGTTTAGTAAGATCTTTTGAATGTCTTTGAAAGAAATCTCTTATGCTTACCAAGGCATAAGAGATTACCAGATTACCAGTCTTGAGTAGCATGGGTATATTTGTAGCAATAGCCAAAAATACATGGTATGGGTCAAAATTATCGATTTTTCTTTTATGCCAAAAATCATTAGGATATTAAATAAAGATCATGTTTCATGAAGATATTTTGTAAATTTCCTACTGTAAATATCTCAAAACTTAATTTTTGATTAGTAATATGCATTGCTAAGAACTTTTCTCAGTATTTTGATTTTTTTTGCACCCTCAGATTCCAGATTTTCAAATAGTTGTATCTCGGCCAAATATTGTCCTATACTAACAAACCACACATCAATGGAAAGCTTATTTATTTAGCTTTCAGGTGATGTATAAAGCTTAATTTCGGAAAATTGACCCTTAAGACTGGTTTTGTGATCCAGGGTCACATTTGGCCAAAAATACAGTAATACAGTAACATTGTGAAGTGTTATTATTTAAAATAACTGTTTTCTATTTTAATCTATTTTAAAATGTAATTTATACCTAATTTATTCTTACTGACCCTGAACGGTAGTGTACTTTTGATCATATAGTGTATGTTATGCAACTACACTCAAGATGATGAATATGGACAAATTTCACAGTTTTGTGTACACAATGGTCATTAGGTACTAAAGTTAGTATAGCTTGTAATTTTATGAGTGACTTATACCCATTAAGACCCAAAAATGAGTACTAGTGCTGCTGAATGAGTTAAGTGTGATCAACAACTGAATCAATGAGAAATAATGTAATATATTTGTTAATACGGTTCAATTTTTTTTGTTAAGGAACTTGAAAAACTGGCTTCAAGAAAACTGAGGATAAGTGCCAAAGAAACCATGAAAATTGCAGAAAAGCTGTACACTCAAGGGTTTGTTAATGTTTATTTCATCCACATGTCTGTGGTCTACAGCATGTTGTGTCCCTTCACAAATCAGCCTGTCTGTTTCCTTCCAGGTTCATCAGTTATCCTCGTACTGAGACCAACATGTTTCCACAGAACCTGAACCTAACCATGCTGGTTGAGCAACAGACACAGGACAACGAATGGGGAAATTTTGCTCAGCGCATTTTGGAAAGCGGTGGGCCCACACCTCGAAATGGAAACAAATCAGATCAGGCCCATCCCCCCATTCATCCCACCAAATACACCAACAGTTTACAGGTGAGCAACCTCCCTGTTTGGACCATCATAACTGGTACCAACTTGCACAACGACAGTGTTTAAATATTTTTCTTTTTTTAAAGGGAAATGAAAAGCGGCTGTATGAGTTCATTGTACGTCACTTCCTGGCTTGTTGCTCCAAAGATGCTCAGGGACAAGAGGTGACGGTTGAAATTGAAATAGCTGAAGAGAGATTCTCAGCGAGTGGATTGACGATCATTGCTCGCAATTATCTGGAAGTGTACCCTTACGACAAGTGGTACAATAAGGTGAATATTGCTCAGAACATAACATAATATTTTATAGCTAAACATATTGGGTTCCGTTTTCAGTTAAGAAAGCATCTGATCATAGCGATGTGGTCATTTCTATTGTTCTAAAACAAACTCCAGGCAAATTTTTATTTTTTTTGGCCTGATTTTGTGTTTGAAATTATGTCACACCAGTTTTTTCTTTGATTTTGCTTGAAGTATATTGGGGCCTATATGGCTTTTTTTCCACAGGTTATTCCATTATATACAGCTGACACCACATTCCAGCCCACAGCGATTGAGATGGTGGAAGGACAGACCAGTCCACCACAGCTTCTGACAGAGGCTGATTTGATATCACTTATGGAGAAACATGGCATTGGTACTGAAACTATCTGTTTAGTTTTGTACCTTGAATATTTTACATGATTTATGAAAAAGAGTTATGTGACACTCAACTTGAGTTGTCGTTGCAGGTACCGATGCAACACATGCTGAACACATTGAGACCATAAAAAGTCGCATGTACGTGGGGCTGACGGCTGACCAGAGGTTCCTTCCTGGAGAACTTGGCATGGGTCTCGTTGAAGGTCAGCAATATTAGTAGTATTGAAGTCTTCAAAGAATGGTTTAATATCTGTGATTTGTGTGAAATTGAGCGTCAACTTGTTTCAGGGTATAACTCAATGGGGTATGAGATGTCTAAACCAGACCTGAGAGCGGAGCTGGAGGCAGACCTTAAAGTCGTGTCAGAGGGCCGAAAGGACAAAGCTTCTGTCCTCAGTTATCATGTGGCAAAATACAAGGCTGTTTTTATTGAGTCCGTGAGAAAGGCAAAGAAGTGAGTCTGAATGTAGCACTGCAAAAGTCAACGAGATATACAGCTATACATTTGTTTGTTCCAACTGTACAAACCAATTAACTTTTCATATTGTCTGCAGATTGGATGAGGCTTTGTCAAATTATTTGGGACCTGCTCAGGAGATTACCGAACAGGAGCAAGGCGAGATGGAGATACCATTACCAGTGCGAAAGTGTCCTCAGTGTAACCGTGACATGGTGCTGAAGAAGAAGAAAGACAGCACAAGGTGAGACAACACCGTGTGTTAATATAACTGAAATGGATTGTAGTTCATTCATTTGTTGTTGTTGTTTTGTACCTCCTCTTCTGATCACCCCTTTTTATGTCACTCTGTGCAGGATGTTTCTTTCATGTATGGGATATCCAGCTTGTAAAGCAGCCGTGTGGTTTCCAGACACAGTTCTGGAGGTCAGCAGAGACGAGAGCGTCTGTCCAACTTGCCGTCCACATCCAGTGCATATGTAAGGATTGTGGTTCTTATGTTGCTTTGTGAACCACTTACAGTACTGTTCAAAAGTTTGGATTCAGTAAGGTTTTTTTAAATACTTTTATTCAGCAGGGATGCATAAAACTGATCAAAAGTGCCAGTAAAAACATTCACAATGCTACAAAAAATTTGTTTTAAATAAATACCGTTCTTTTGAACTTTCTATTTATCAGAGAATCCTGATGTATCACTGTTTCCACAAAAATCTTATCTATTAAAAACTGATTTCAAATTAATAAGAAGAAATGCGTCTTGAGCACCAAATCAGTATATTAGAATGATTTCTGAAAGTGTTGCTGATTTTCAAAATTTCACTTTGCTATCACAGGAATAAATTACATTTTAAAATATATTAAAATAGAAAGCGGTACTTTTAAATAGCAATAATGTTTCACGATATTACTGTTTTTACAGCCTTGATGTGCATAAGAGACTCCAAAACATACTGACCCCAAACTTTTGAACAGTAGTGTATTTTTTTGGTAACATTTTTACAATAAGGTTTTATATGTTAGCTTTAGTTCATCCAGTAGCTAATATGAAATAACAATGAATAATACTTTTACAGCATTTAAAATTTACTTCTATCTATATTAATTGTGTAAATTAACTTAAACTGTAAAATATTTTTTAGTACTATGAACAAACATGAATTATTAACATGCATCAATATATTTGTAAATTAACATTAACCTAGATTAATAAATGTTAAAAAAAATGTGGTTCATTTGTTAGTTCATTTCTACTGCATTAACTAATGTGAACAAATTTGCATTATAAAAGTCATGGACAATAATATTAGTGTGCTAACAAACTAAATAGGGCTATTTTACAGTAAATACTGCTTTTGGTTCTATTCATAAAATCCTTGACAGGTTGAAGTTTAAATTCAAGAGAGGAAGTTTGCCACCTATGATGCCCCTTGAATTTGTTGGATGCATTGGAGGATGTGATGAGACTCTCAGAGAGGTCTTAAACTTGAAATATATCCGAGGAGGAGAAGCAGATTCTGGCTCTCGTGCACATAATGGCTCTGGATCAAATCAGCATCATGTATCTAGAACCAACTCAGCACCTCCATCCGGGATGGAGAACATTAGACCTCCAGGACCCAGAGCCAACAGCAACCGCCCCCCAGCCAGTCTGCCACCTCCGCGGGCAGCACAACCACCAGTTTCAACCCAGGGGGGTGCTATTGTGTGTAACTGTGGTCAGGATGCCATTCTTCTCACTGTTCGCAAAGAAGGTCCCAATCAAGGCCGTCAGTTTTACAAGTGTACCACAGGAGGCTGTAACTTCTTCCTATGGGCTGATCAGCCAGCTGAGCAGGCAGCACCTGGAGGGAGCAGAGGACCCCTGAGTCAGAATTCGCATCCTCCCAGGCCCTCAATTGGCTTTGGGAACATACCTCAGCAGAGGCAAAACAACAGAGGATCTGGAGGTGATGATGGTGAAGCTATGTGTAACTGTAATGAGCCTGCAGTGACCAGGACCGTGATGAAAGATGGGCCAAACAAGGGACGAATGTTCCACACCTGTGGGAAACCACGTGATCAGCAGTGTGGGTTCTTCCAGTGGGCGAACGAAAATGTGGCTCCAGGTATAATGCATATCTATAATGTTTCTGCACTGAAAATTTTATATACATGAGCAAAATATGAAGAGGATCATTCATACATAAACTGCTGTTCAAATGTTTGTGGAGTCAGTAAGATCTTTTAAAAAGCAATTCATACTTTTATTCATCAAGGAATTGATCAAAAAGTTTGACTGTAAAGACATTTATAATGTTACAAAAGATTTCTATTTTAAATAAATGGTGTTTTTTAAACTATTCATCAGAAGATCCAGAAAAAAATGTTCTATGGTTTCCACAAATATATTAAGCCATTTTCAACATAAGATAATAATAAGAAATGATTCTTGAGCATCAGATCAGCATATTAGCATGATTTCTGAAGGATCATGTGACAGTGAAGACTGGAGTAATGATGCTGAAAATTCAGTTTGCCATCACAGGAATAAATTACATTTTAAAATCTATTAAAATCGAGTGTGCCATTTTTTTGAGACATTTTGTCAGTCACTTGGTTTCTATTTATGTTGGTTTGTGCTGCAAAATCTAGTCCATATATTAAACATCAAGTATGTTCCAATTGGCTTTGATTGTGCTCCGTTGAGCTACATTTTGAGGAGGAAGAAAACAGTTGAAGAAATGTAAGCATTTCAGTTGGCAAAAATTTCTTCAATATTGTCTTATTTGCTAATAATTTCCATTTCCTGTCATTTTTTTCAGCCACAGTTTTCTCTGGAGGAAATGGTGCCAGACCTCCTGGGAACAAAAAGGCCAGCACTACAACAAACAAACCACCCACAGCCAAAAGGCCGAGAACCTGTGGAATATGTCATGAGCCGGGTCACACACGGGTCACCTGTCCACAGGGCAGATGAAAAAAAACAATGGTTCCTTCAATTTTTGTAAAATGAAAAATATATTTGTAAATGAAATTAATCTTATCATATGTTTAATTGTTTTTATGTGTATAATAAATTGTATTGTGTAAAATAGTTATTTTAGGTAAAACAGTACTTTTTTTTTGTCACCATTTGTTCTCATGAATAAATTGTTTACATATTGCAACACCTACAGTAGTACACAGTCTGACATTTACTGTATATGTAAAATGTTGAACTAAAAGGTTTATCAGAAAAAGTTATTAATCATGCATTCTAAATACCATAATTGGTCACTTTTTACATTGTACTATCATTACAGTGAGTAGTGAGTAATACTAATGAACAATATGTATTTTATGCAAATTTTTCTTATTGTTAGTCCTATGGTAACTATGTTAACATACAGTATGAGTAATTATTATACATTATGCATTTATATCAATAAGTATAATTGCAAATACTATACTGTATGTTGTTGATGACTTTCCTTTGGTCCTCTTTTCTAAGTTGCTCTGTATAAGACGGTCTACTGAGTGCATAAATGTAATGTGAATGTTATATGGAGTCAACACTAATGACTTGTACATATGGGTACAGTCATTTTAGACACTTCCAAAACTGTTGCAGCAGAGATGGGAATACAATTTTTAAATGCATGAATTATGTTTCCATCGTTGTTGCCACAGTTTTGGAAGTGCATTTTTCTGTTCTAAAGAAGGGGGTGTCCTAATACTTTTGTCCATATAGTGTATGTACAAGTCATTGTTGTTTGATGAGTTTTTGGCTCAAGGTCTGCCTTTAAAGTCACATCAGAGGTGTTCAGCTGGGATTAGGACTTGGCTTTCTGCAGACGAGTCAAGTTCTTCCACACTGACTGAATCAATCGTTTCTTTTTGACCCTTGCCTTACACACAGAGGCATTGTCATGTTAGAATAGAAAAGTGTCCTGTCCAAACTGTTGCTATACAATTAGAAGCACACAATTCCCTAGAATATCATTATATGCTTAAACATTAAGATTTGTACTCTTGGAAATTACTAAAGTAGTCAAACCTGTTCATTAGAAGGGGATGTACCAATACTTTTGTCAATATAGTATACAGGTGCATCTCAAAAAATTAGAATATCGTGAAAAAGTTCTTCTTTTTTTTTGGTAACATTTCAAAAAGTGAAACTTTCACATATTCTATTCATTGCATGTAAAGTAAAACATTTCAAAAGTTTTTTTGTTTTAATTTAGATGATTAGAGCTTACAGCTCATGAAAGTCAAAAATCCAGTATCTCAAAATATTAGAATATTTCCTAAGATCAGTTAAAAAAAAGGATTTGTAAAACAGAAAAGTTCAAGTTCTTAAAAGTATGTTCATTTATGCACTCAATACTTGGTCAGGGCTCCTTTAGCACAAATTCCAGCATCAGTGAGGTGTGGCATGGAAGCGATCAGCCTGTGGCGCTGCTGAGGCACTATTGAGCCTTCAGCTCATCTGTATTGTTGGATCAACTGTTTCTCATCTTTCTCTTGAAAATATATCATAGATTCCATATGGGGTTCAGGTCAGGCATGTTGGCTGGCCAATCAAGCACAGTAATAGCATGGTCCAATAGCAAAGTCCTGCTGGAAAAGGAAATCAGCATCTCCATAAAGCTTGTCAGCAGATGGAAGCATGAAGTGCTCCAAAATTTCCTGGTAGACAGCTGCATTGACTTTGGACTCGATAAAACACAATGCACCAACACCAGCAGATGTCATGGCACCCCAAATCATCACAGACTGTGGAAACTTCACACTGGACTTCATGCAGCTTTGATTCTGTGCCTCTCCACTTTTCCTCCAGACTCCAGACCTTGATTTCCAAATGAAATGCAAAATTTACTTTTATCTGAAAAGATTACTTTGGACCACTGAGCAACAGTCCAGTTCTTTTTCTCCTTAGCCCAGGTAAGATGCTTCTGATGTTGTTTTTGTTTTAGAAGTGGCTTGGTAGCCCTTTTCCTGAAAACGTTTGAGCGTGGTGACTCTTGATGCACTGACTCCAGCTTCAGTCCACTCCTTGTGAAGCTCTCCCAATTGTCTGAATCGGCTTTGCTTGACAGTATTCTCAAGCTTGTGGTCATTCCTGTTGCTTGTGCACCTTTTCCTACTCAATTTCTTCCTTCCAGTCAACTTTACATTTAATATGCTTTGATACAGCACTCTGTGAACAGCCATCCCTTTCAGTAATGACCTTCTGTGACTTACCCTCTTTGTGGACGGTGTCAATGATTGTCTTCTGGACCATTACCAAGTCAGTAGTCTTCCCCATTATTGTGGTTTGAAAGAACAAGAGATACCCTGTAGCGATGGTCATTTAATGAAACTCAAATGTAAATATTCTAATATTTTGAGATACTGGATTTTTGACTTTCATGAGCTCTAATCATCAAAATTAAACTAAAAAAAACATTTGAAATATTTTACTTTACATGTAATGAATCTAGAATATATGAAAGTTTCACTTTTTGAAATAAGTTACCAAAGAAAAAAATATTTTTTTCACGATATTCTAATTTTTTGAGATGCACCTATATCTATATACACTATATTGCCAAAAGTACTGGGTCACCCCCTTCTAATGAATAGGTTTGACTACTTTAGTAATTTCCATGAGTACAAATCTTATTGCCGCTATAACCTGATATTCTGAAAAAACCAAAGTCAATAATATATAATAGTTTGGATAGACCTTTTTCTCAGCCCCCCTAACATGGATTACCCCCCGGGGATAAGGCGGGTTCAAAAAGAAATTAGTGATTCAAAGTCAGGTGGGAAGAATCCCACTTCAGACCCAGAACCAGTCCCAATCCCAGTTTAACACTCCGGTGTGACTGAATGCAGGATTTCGGGACCAAAAACTCATCACCAAACACCAATAACTTGTACACATGGGTACAGTCATTTTAGATACTTCCAAAACTGTTGCAACAGAGATGGAAATACAATTTTTAAATATAAGGAATTATGTTCCACTGTTGCAAGCACAGATTGGAAGGTTTTTCTGTTCAAATAGAAGGTGTCCAAATATTTCTGCTCACATAGTGCACATGTCATTATGTCATAATAGAGTTTTTGGCTTTCAAGGTTCAGACTACAGTCACACCAGAGGTGTTCAGATGATTAGGACTTGGTTTTATGCAGACCAGTCAAGTTCTTCCACACCGACTGAATCAGTTTTCTTTTGAACTTTGTCTTATACACAGATACTGTCATGTTAGAATAGAAAAGGGTCCTGTCCAAACTGTTGCTATTAGAAGCACACAATTTCCTAGAATATCATTATATGCTTTAACATTAAGATTTGTACTCATAGAAATGACTAAAGTAGTCAAACCTGTTCATTAGAAGGGGGCGACCCAATACTTTTGGCAGTATAGTGTATATATCCCACAAATTGCCAGTGCCATCGACGTTGAACATCTTGGAATGCTGTGATGGGCCTGGAATGAGGGGGGCCCATTGTCCCAGGAGAGGCAGCCAACCTATCATATTTTTGTCCCAGGCCCTGTCAGTGTATCTATGGCACTGCTAATGATTCAGTAATGAATCAGTTCTGAGTCACCTGCAGCAAGGTGTAGCTTAGCACGGGCGGGTTTAACAGTTATTATTTTGCCGAAAATGAAAGATCTTTTATGTGTGTGGTTGGTAAGCCTGAGCAGTTAGTGGGCTGTACCATGTGAGCGGGGGGCGGGGGAGTGTTTGCTCCACCAGCAGCCGCTGCCAAACAGAAATAGGCTGTCACTGCTGACATATCCTGAATTAGACATGGCCGCGACCGGAGTTCTCCCCTTTATCAGGGGAGTAGACCTAAGTGGGAACGACTTTAAGGTAAGAGTTCTGCTTTAATACGTCTATATGCACTGGGTATTGTTAATAAATCATTCGCTCAAGGGAAGAAAGTGATGTAGGTTAGTTAGTCTGTCAAAACAGGTTGAGATGTTGAGCTAGCAGTGCTAACTCTGCTAGCTTAGAAGAACACTGGGCGTTAGCTCACGACTTGTCAAAATTTGTCGCGGTCAATCAAGCTGTGTGACAGCAAGGAAATAACTAGAAGTTTGTTAGCGAGTCAGATGTGTTGGGTGGCGCTTTGTAATGCGTCTGGCCTCGATAAATGAACTGCGCTGCTCACACGGGCTTTCAAAACATGTTGGAGCTTTTAGACTAGGGAGTCCAACATACGTTATCAGTATGCATATGAAAAAGAAGATTTTTTTTGAAAGCATTAAGTTTAAATACAGAATTCTTTTACATGAGTTCCTTAAGCAGTATTACAAAAGCTCTCAAGTGTGTCAGTTCAGTTTAGTAAATTTGTACTGATGCTCTGTGAGTCTGTGTTATATAAAGCCACTTCAGTCAGATCTGCTCGTCTTGAGATGACTGTGAAGAGCATGCAAGTTTTCTAGCTCAGGCTCCTGTTGTTGCCTTAGCAAACACACCCTATAATCTCTCTGAGTTTTTGAAATGACATCATTGCACCAGGTTTAGCTTGTTTTAGATCAAATTTAGGCTTCAGACTCAAGCGAGTAAGATTCTTTGGAAAATTACATCAGTGCAAGAGATCCATCAAAAACTGCCAAATCACTGACAGAAACTGACTGGTATGACTCATGATGGTCAGATTTGAGACTGTAATACTTGTATCTCTTCTGTTAAACACAGGGGGGTTATTTTCCTGAGCATGTCAAGTCTATGACCAGCTTGCGATGGCTGAAGCTGAACAGAACGGGGCTTTGCTATCTTCCAGAGGAACTGTCTTCCCTACAGAAACTGGTAATTGTCAATTGCAAAGCTGAGTCACAATTTCATATTTTGCAATTTGACTGTCAATGCTCATTCTTGGGTCTTTTTTGCTCTTTTGTGTGAAATCAGGAACATTTGTCTGTGAGTCACAACAGCTTGACGACGCTGCATGGAGAATTGTCAAGCCTTCCCAACCTAAGGGTAATGTGAAATATTTCACAGTACTGTCAATCACATGTTCCTCTGCTTACATTTCACATAAGTATATATATGAATATTATTCTACCTGTTTACATACATTAACTTTTAAATTTCAGGGTCAAAAGGTTAAAAAAAACTGCTGTTAAACGATTAATCGCGATTAATCGCATCCAAAATAAAAGTTTTTGTTTACATAATATATATTTGTGTACTGTGTATATTTATTATGTATATATAAATACACACTCATACAGTATATATTTTGAAAATATTTACATCTATTTACATGTATATTTTTATATTTACATCATTTATATTATATATAAATGTATTTAATATACAAATATAACATATTTTTCTTAAATATATACATGCGTGTGTTTGTATTTATATATACATAATAAATATACACAGTACACAAATATATATTATGTAAACAAAAACTTTTATTTTGTATGCGATTAATCGCGATTAATCGTTTAACAGCACTAGTTTTTTTGTTGTTGTTGTTTTTTTTTAAAGAATTTACTTTTATTCAGCAAGGATACATTCAAAGTGCCAGTAAGGATATTTATAATGTTACAAAATATTTCTATTTCAAATAAATTATGTTCTTTTGGGCTTTCTATTCATGAAACTATTATGAAAAAAGTATGTGCTGGTAAAATGTTATTGCTGAAAACAAAGTGTGTGTGTGTGTATATATATGTGTCTTATAAAATATTTTAATCATATTTTCATGAAATAAATGTAGCCTTGGTGAGTATAAGACGTCTTTCAAAAATGTTACTTAAAAAATCTTACCAACCCCAAATTTTTGAACTGCATTATGAATTAACACAGCACTTTTTTCCCACAATTTTACTGTATATATTTTCAGTGCTCAGACCAGCATTTAATCTGCCCTTGTTGTTTTGCTGTAGGCAGTTGTGGCCAGAGCAAACAGCCTGAAGAACTCTGGTGTTCCTGATGATATTTTTCAGCTGGATGATCTTTCTGTGCTGGTATGTAGAGAATTTGTGTTTATTTCTCTCTTGGGTGGATGAAGTATATATCTCAGTTAAGTGCAAAATTACTGGCATGATTTAATTTGATGTAAACAGGTCTGTCTTGATTAGTGAAACTATGTGAATTTGTCATGGATTATGTGCTGTATTATGATAAAAGATATGTGTGTTTAGATGTGTTCTTCCCTCTTCTGTTCAGGATCTGAGCTACAACCAACTAACAGAAATCCCTCGGGACTTGGAGAACTCCAGAAACATGTTGGTCTTAAACCTCAGTCACAATAGGTATGGTATTTTGTATCCAAGTTCTTTGAAACGAGGAATAATTATCACTCATGAAAACACACTTTTATTAAAAAAAATGTTAGTTTTTTTTTTTTATATATATTTTGATCTGTTATTATGGAATGGAATGGAAAAGAACGCAGGGATCTTGAGACATGTTTTTAAAAGCTGAACTACTTTTAACTTTACAAACCATCTTAGAAATGCTATGCACATGGCACAAGATGCTGAAAAAAGACTCAATGTAACATCCATCTTTATCAGTGGTTCTCAATCTTTTTATCTCCAAGGCCCCACATTATCCACACCACTGTGTTTGTGATTTACTGGATAAGAATCAATAATAATGATTTTAAAAATATTTTTACCCACAATTTCTACCTGATAAAAAAATATAGAGCTTGACATGACTAAAAATGACTAAAATGTGTGTTCATTATTAAAATTCCAGTGGGATATTTACATGACTTTTCCCACATCCTTTCGTTTTGAGGTCATAATGGTTTTAACTGTGTATTTCTGTGAACATATATGTAATGTGATACTCATCTCTGATGTTTGCTCTTTCTCACAGCATTGATAACATACCAAATCAGCTGTTCATTAACCTCACTGATCTGCTGTACCTGGACCTAAGTGACAATAATTTGGACAGTCTTCCTCCTCAGATGAGACGCTTGGTCCATTTGCAGACCCTCATTCTCAATAATAATCCACTTATGCACGCACAGCTGAGGTAAGAGAGATGGTTTTTATGATTAGTTTTATTTACTTTTACTTTACTTTACTTTTAGTCATTTAGCAGACGCTTTTATCCAAAGCGACTTACAAAATAAGAAAAAGTAACAAACTAAAAGTCAAAACTCTGTAAATACTATATAAACACACACATTTAAGAAAATAAAGGAATTAAATAAAAATGAAAAAATGCATACAACATTTCAAAAACTAAACATTTAAATGAAAACAAAAAAAGTAAAGCTAAAAACAATTTAAAATATTAAAACAACAAAAGGTATGAGTATAATAATGCTTCTAACATAACACTAAGCCAAACACCAAAAAACAACGACGTGTATGTACAGCCACACACATATACATATACATACATATAAAAATAAATGCAATATATATATTATTTCATTTCCATGTAGTATGAAGTACTAAAATAACTAAAATTAAATAAAACTATAACTTAATAAACAACCAATACAGACATCAACACTGAGCCAAACATACATGTTTTAAAAACAACAACAACAACTTACTAACACATAGTAAGAAATGGTTATAAAAACTGAAACAGAAGTGAAACAAGTAGTAGGAAAGAGGAAAAATTAAAGTGATACTTATATATTATATTTCCATCTACACTGCCGTATAGGAGGAAGGCTACATTCATTTCAGATGACATCACTGTGTTATCAGCCTCGCCTCTGATAAACTGTGTGCCTTTGTCGTAACAGGCAGTTACCTGCTATGGTGGCCCTTCAAACCCTTCATTTAAGGAACACTCAGCGTACTCAAAATAATATGCCCACAAGTCTGGAGGGCCTCACTAATCTAGCAGGTAAGGATCAGGGGTGTTACTGTGCTCTCTGTAAAACAATCATCAGTATCTGTAATTGCTTTTGCTCCATGTATAATAAATCTTGTCTGTTTCTGTGTAGACGTGGACCTGTCCTGCAATGATCTGACTCGGGTACCAGAATGCTTGTATTCGCTGGCTAATCTCAAACGGCTGAATCTGAGCAGCAATCAGATATCTGAACTGTCACTGTGCATAGATCAGTGGACCAAACTCGAGACGCTTAACCTTTCTAGGAATCAGCTCACATCTCTGCCTGTAAGTCCCTCATTGCCATATAAAGTAAAACAGAGGAACTTAGCACTTATCAGATGTTGCCTGGCCTTAAAAGTCCTTTTTTGCATGCACATGAGATAATGCTTCATCACGTTAATAGTATTGTTATTCAGCTTACATTGATATATTTGATGACTATTCTTATCTCTTTTTTTCCGTTTGATGTGAAATGTAGTCTGCCATTTGCAAGCTGTCTAAGCTGAAGAAGCTGTATGTGAACTCAAACAAAATTGATTTTGATGGGCTTCCATCTGGTGTGGGAAAGTTGTCCAACCTGGTTGAGTTCATGGCTGCAAATAATAATTTGGAGCTTATTCCAGAAGGGCTTTGCAGGTGGGAACTAACACAGTTTATTGGTAGTTAGACATCATTTATAAAACCAATGTATATGATATTGATAATAATGATATGTGGCTTTTTGATATGCTCAGGTGTGGAAAATTGAAAAAGCTGGTTTTGAACAAGAACCGGCTTGTGACACTACCAGAGGCCATTCATTTCCTCACTGACCTGGAGGTAAGAACTCTTTATTGAAAAAGAAAAAAATCTTCTTATCATCATCATCATCATCATCATCATTATTATTATTATTATTATTATTACCTGCACTACCGTTTGGGGCCAGTGAGATTTTATTTTTTTTTTCTTTTCTTTTATGTTAGAAAAGATTCCTATTTCAAACAAATGCTGTTCTTTTGAACTTTCGATTCATCAAAGAATCCTGAACAATCAGAGTTTACACAAAAATATTAAACAGCACAACTGTTTTCAACATTGATAGTAAGAAATGATCGTATTAATGATTTCATAGAACACAGAAAACAGTTATTTTAAATTGTAGTAACACTTCACAATATTACTGTTTTTAATGTATTTATGATTAAATAAATGGAACCTTGGTGAGCATAAGAGACTTCTTTAAAAACATTAAAAAAAAAAAAAAATCTTACTAGCCCCAAACTTTTAAATGTTAGAATATGTTTTTAAGTACTTATTTTAAGAGTAAAGCAGTACAAACTCATGCATATGTTAAAACTGTTTAAATGCGGAATAAAGTTATTGTGACACTGTTTGTTTGGGGTTTGTTTGGGTTTTTTTTTTTAGGTTTTGGATGTCCGTGAGAATCCAAATCTAGTAATGCCCCCTAAACCAGTGGACAGGACAGCTGAGTGGTACAACATAGACTTCTCATTGCAGAACCAGCTGCGATTGGCTGGTGCATCTCCAGCCACTGTGGCAGCAGCTGGTGGAGGTACAATATATGTTTTTCTTTTTTATTTATTTTTTTTCCTCTCTAAGAGTGTTGTACAAAATGGAACACTGTAATGCAACTCAAATTGCAACATGATGTTTTTGTGTTATGCAGGAAATAGCCCAAGAGACCATATGGCCAGAAAGATGAGGCTAAGGAGACGCAAAGATTCAGCCCAGGATGATCAGGCTAAACAGGTGCTGAAGGGAATGTCAGATGTGGCTCAGGAGAAGAACAAATCCATTGAGGTAAGGGAAGAGCAGAGCTAATGGTGGAACCTTAATAATGGTAAATGTCTAAACATACATGGTTTTCATGTGTCTCACAATCCTTTAGGAGAATGGAGACTTGAAATACTCTGATCTGAAAACCAAACGATGGGACAAGAACCTGGAGAAACCTTCACTGGATTACTCTGAGTTCTTCATGGAGGATGTGGGCCAGATCCCTGGTGTTGCGGTTTGGCAGATAGAAAACTTTATACCCATCCAGGTGGATGAGGCCTTCCATGGGAAATTCTATGAGGCTGACTGTTACATTGTTCTCAAGGTCGGGCATGTAATGTTTCTTAAATGTACTGTAATTGACATATGTGACCCTGGACCACAAAACCAGTCTTAAGTCTCTGGGGTATATTTGTAGCAATAGCCAAAAATACATTGTGTGGGTAAAAATTATCTTTTTTTTTTTTTATGCCAAAAATCATTAGGATATTAAGTAAAGATCATGTTCCATGAAGATATTTTGTAAATTTCTTACTGTAAATATATCAATTTCATTTTTGATTAGTAATATCCATTGCTAAGAACTTCATTTGGACAACTTTAAAGGTGATTTTCTCAATATTTTGACTTTTTGGCACCCTCAGATTCCAGATTTTCAAATAATTGTATCTCGGCCAAATATTGTCCGATCCTAACAAACCATACATCAATGGAAAGCTTATTTATTCAGCTTTCAGATTATGTATAAATCTCAATTTTGAAAAATTGACCCTTAAGACTGGTTTTGTGGTCCAGGGTCACATATTGTATTTTATGAGATCTGGATCTAGCCTGCATCCCTTCTTTCAGTGAATGCTTTGTAATGCATTTCTACAGACGTTCTTAGATGACAATGGAGCCCTGAACTGGGAGATTTATTACTGGATCGGACAGGATGCTACCCTTGATAAGAAAGCTGGCTCTGCCATCCATGCTGTCAATCTCCGCAATTATTTGGGTGCTGAGTGCAGGACAATCAGAGAGGAGATGGGAGATGAGAGTGAAGAATTCACTGCAGTTAGTAAAACAAACACCATTTTCCCACAAAAGGATGTATTTCTGCATTATCGGCATATACTCAGCTGTACTTTTCTGCACGGTGTCATTTTAGGTGTTCAACAATGAGATTTCTTATATTGAGGGTGGAACTGCCAGTGGATTTTACACAGTAGAGGACACTCAATACCCAACCAGGTGCCCCACCAAAAACAACACCCAGGACAGCCTATCCAGTACATCCCTGATCTGACTTGCACTAATCCTGTTTATTTTGTGTTTTGGGCAGGTTGCACAGGGTTTATGGGAAAAAGAACATCAGATTAGAATCTGTGCCTCTGAAAGCATCCTCACTCGACCCCCGGTGAGCTTAATGTGCCGTTTACTGTATTATGTATTTTGATGGGAGTGATTCAGTCTGATAATGTTTTTTTTTTTTTTTTTTTTTTTTTTTTTTTTTTTTTCCCCTCATTTCAAGGTTTGTCTTTTTGTTGGACACTGGTCTTGAAATATTTGTTTGGAGAGGAGGCAATGCAACACTTGGTGGTACCACAAAAGCAAGGTAAGATGCAAACAAATAATCCGTTTTCTCCCCTCTTGTGGTTCAGATTTGCAGTAGTGCCTCTGTCATTAATAGGTTATTTGCTGAGAAGATCAACAAAAATGAGAGAAAAGGCAAAGCAGAGATTACAACTTTGATGCAGAATCAGGAACCTCCAGAATTCTGGGAAATCCTTGGGGGCCAGCCTGAAGAAATCAAGAAACATGTCCCAGATGACTTCACTCCCGTTCGACCCAAGCTCTATAAGGTCAGGGAATAATGTTGTTGTTGTTGTTGTTTATTCATTTCCAAAACCACTATATTGTAAAATATTTTGTACTGTCTTGGTCCTTTAGGTTGGTTTGGGCTTGGGATACCTTGAACTTCCTCAGATCAACTACAAACTCTCTGTGGAGCACAAGGACAAGCTCAAGCTAGATGTGGTTCCAGAGCAAAGACTGGTAATGCAGTGTTTAGACTGCCATGATTTGTTGTTTCCATAATGGTTTTAGCAGCATAAAAATTGAGTAATATGTACACTACTATTCAAATTTTTGGGGTCGATAAGATTTCTTAAAAAAAGAAATTAATACTTTCATTTAGCAAGGATGCACTGAATTTATCACAAGTGACAGATTTTTGTAACAGTGTAAAAGTTTGTACTATTTCAAATAAATGTTGTTCTTTTGAACTTTGTATTCTTCAAAGAAACCTGAAAAACCTTTTTTTTTTTTTTTTTTTTTTCACAAAAATCTATATTTTTAAATATATTAAAATAGAAAATAGTTCTTTTAAATTGTAATATTTCACAATTTTACTGTTTTTTTTTTATTTTTTTTTTTTTATTTTTTTTTTTTTTAAATCTGTTAATTATTAGTGTGATACTTTTAATTGTCTCTGAATGCACTTAACTAGTGGAATATCTTGTTTTAGGTACAAGGTCTTTTAGACACTAAAGGTGTCTACATCTTAGATTGCTGGTCTGATGTCTTCATTTGGATTGGCCGTAAGTCCCCACGTCTTGTGAGGGCAGCTGCATTGAAGCTGGGCCAAGAGGTGTGCAGTATGCTCCATCGGCCAAAACATGCCGTGGTCATCCGTAATCTGGAGGGCACAGAGTGCCAGGTACAATTGACAAAATAAAAGATTAAAAAACCATTTGACCTTTTTTATTTACAGTCATTCTTTTAAACAAAACCCCATTTTAAAAGTGTTTTATTTCCTGTTACATTACCATTTTTCACCCAACAGGTCTTCAAATCCAAGTTCAAGAATTGGGATGACGTGTTGAAGGTGGATTATACCAGGAACGCAGAGAGTGTGAAGCAAAATGAGGGCTTGAGTGGAAAGGTGAAGAAGGATGCAGAGCAGAAGGACCAGATGAAAGCCGACCTAACGGCTCTGTTCCTTCCTAGACAGCCAGCAATGCCTCTCACAGAGGTAAGACCAGCTCATTAAAAACAGCCCAACGTTTCATTTTCTGCTACAGTTCTGTAAAATTCATTGTCTTTGTGGGTTTGTTGTAACTCTGACAGGCGGAGCAAATGATGGAGGAGTGGAACGAGGATCTGGATGGCATGGAGGGATTTGTTCTGGAGGGAAAGAAGTTTGCCCGTTTACCAGAGGAGGAGTTTGGTCACTTTTATACTCAGGATTGCTACGTATTTCTCTGCAGGTTGGTTAGAGGGTTTCACTAAAATTATGCAGCTGGGTTGTAATGTCCATCAGTTCTCAGATTTGTAAACTATGTGAAATCATTAGACTAAAAAAAGACATAGCACACCCTCTCCATTAAATCTGATCCTCAGTGTGCTGGCATCAATTAATGCACGTTAATGATTTGCACTGACTAAAAAAAAACTCTTATATAATAGCATTACTCTTTTAGAACTGTAATCAATAACTTTTATTGTTTTAGATGCCTTCAACTTTGATGTTTCAATGAAGTAATGGGATATTTGTGTCTGTCTCAGGTACTGGGTGCCAGTTGAGTATGAGGATGATCAGGAGAAAGACAAAGAGAAAGGAGAAGAGGGACACGATGAAGACAAACAGCCTGAAGAAGACTTCCAGTGTGTGGTTTATTTCTGGCAGGGCCGTGAGGCCTCTAACATGGGCTGGCTGACCTTCACTTTCAGCCTGCAGAAGAAGTTTGAGAGCTTGTTCCCAGGAAAACTGGAGGTACCACATGTTTACATGGTTAATGTGCATGCTGTGAAATGTATCTTCATTCTGTTGTAGTGACTCAAGTTGTTATGCCACAAACTTTTACTTTAAGAAGATTTTGTCATCTTGTGTATACTTTAGGTTGTGAGGATGACCCAGCAGCAGGAGAATCTTAAGTTCTTGTCACATTTCAAGAGGAAGTTCATTATCCACAAAGGCAAGAGGAAGCTTAAAGTGGACAGTGTACAGCCAAGCTTATACCACATCAGGACAAATGGAAGTGCACTGTGCACCAGGTAGCTATATTATGTTATGTCCAGGTAGCGTATTTTCATCCATTATATCTAAAATGAAAAAAAATGTACATATGTGGTGTTTCTGCTGTGTTTTTAGGACTATTCAAATAGCCACAGATTCCGGTAACCTCAACTCTGAATTCTGCTTCATATTGAAGGTAAGCATTGATGTATTATAAGTCATCAATTAATAATGAAGGAATAAAGACCATTTGCAGTGGTTTATAAACAATTAATAACTCAAACATTATTTGTTAGGTGCCATTTGAAAGTACAGACAACCAGGGAATAGTGTACACATGGGTAGGCCGAGCAGCAGACCCAGATGAAGCTAAACTGGCGGAGGATATCATGAACACCATGTTTGATGACACCTACAGCAAACAGGTTCAGACCATGTTTATGAAAATTAAAACATGCACATTACATCTTGATTTTTTTTTTTTTTTTAAACAATTAGCCCCCCCTTTTCTTCAGGTGATAAATGAAGGAGAAGAGCCAGAAAATTTCTTCTGGGTTGGTATCGGCTCACAGAAGCCATATGATGAAGATGCAGAGTACATGAAATACGCTAGACTGTTTAGGTGAGTATTTCAGTTCAAGTTATTTAAATACACTACTGTTCAAAAGTTTGGAGTCGGATGTTTTTCTTTTGCAAGAAATGAATGCTCTTATTTGGCAAGGATGCATTAAATTTGATCAAACGTGACAGCAAAGACATTTGCAATGTTACAAAAGATTTCTATTTCAAATAAATGCTGTTCTTTTGAACTTTTCATCAACATTGATTATAATAAGATATGTTTCTTGATCACCAAATCAGCATGAAAATTCAGCTTTGCCATCACAGGATATTTTTTTATATTTTTGTTGAAGTTTTATTTATGTCATATGTAATACATTCACCATATTTCTGAGGTAATAATAGGTTTGTCCTTTTGTTTCAGGTGCTCCAATGAGAAGGGTTACTTTGCTGTATCAGAAAAGTGCTCAGACTTCTGTCAAGATGACCTGGCCGATGACGACATCATGCTTTTGGACAATGGGAAAGAGGTAGAGCTTCATGTTTGCAGTCAAACAGATTCTCTTGGCAGTGATTTTTGTTGCTGAGCTGTTTGTTTGCTTGTTTTGTAGGTTTATATGTGGGTTGGCACACAGACAAGCCAGGTGGAGATTAAACTGAGCTTGAAGGCTTGTCAGGTCAGTGGCAGTTTTATTGTACACCAGCACTTAGATTTTATCTTTTCATACATACACACTTGACCTCAGGCCTTTCCTGTGCCTGCTTAACATTTGTGTCACCCTTCAATCAGGTCTATATTCAGCACATGAGGTCCAAGGATGCAGAGCACCCCAGAAAACTGCGCCTGGTGCGCAAGGGCAACGAGCCTCACTGTTTCACCCGTTGTTTCCACGCATGGAGCGCCTTCAAGACCACACCTGCATAAATCAGCCTCACACAGTCTGTCTGAATACAGTTTAAGCATTAGGGTTCAGCAAACAACACTGCTCACAACAGACCATATGTTATTAATGTGCACTGCATCACTCTCTTTAAAAAGCTCACATATATATATTTGCTAATTGAAGCAATATTATTGAATTTTATATTTATGTGTAGATTTAGAATCAAAGGAAGAGTCTAAATGATACAGCACTTGGGTAAATGTTACCTCAAGAGATCAGATGCTGTATTCCTTAAGGGATGTTTTAAGAAGAACATATCTGTTGAGGGGGAGTCTACAATTGTTTTACCATCTAGCTGCACAAGTGTTGTGAATTGTCATACCTGTTTACATTTTCTAAATTTTGCAGCGGTTATTTTAAAGAAGACTCTTTATAGAATTTGTCTGGGCTTCACTTTTCATGTTTTATTTTGTAGATGCATATCACATACTGCCAAAAAGTTGTTACGGAAAGCACAACACCTAAGTCTGTTTCAGATGACACCTAACCAGAATGCTGATTTGGTGCCTCTCACACCAGATGTTTTTTTTTTTTTTTAATTGTTTGCCTTTGAATGTTTCTTTCCATCAGCTCGATCTGTTTTACTGCTTCACTTTTGGGATGTTGACTCTGATGCCAATGCTGATGGAATAATGAATTGCACAGTTTATGTGGGATGTATTTGCAGTTATTTACATGTCCGAATGAGAATTTGTGCTTTTATGCCCTTAAACTGCCCCGTACATCTATACCAATGCAGCAGGTAACTGGATGGAACCCAGTGATTTTAATTAAAAGTGCAGTCTGTAACAGGCAATCCAGTGGTAGTAGTACAGCAGTGCTGCCATGATTTGCTCTTCACATATCGAGTCTGTTTGAGCTATTTAGCTGACAGTTTCATCAATCACAGATGTGCTTTTTTTTTTTTAAAAGAAGAGAAAAAGTTGTGGTCCTGTGTATGGACTACTTGATAGTTTTTTTGAATTTTGAGTATTTGTTGAACTTGGACAGGGAAATTTGTTTAGCCAAGGAAATAAATATTCTTATTTTAATTATGCTAATCAAATTTGTTATGGCTGTCATAAAAGGGATTGGTAGAGGTAAAATAGTTTTTGCAGTTGGAGGTGAGTTGCCCTATTTTGTTTCTTTTTGTCACCGCAGCTTTTTTGTCTGCATATATAAATGTATTTCTATGTGTACAAATATTTTCTGCCACTGATTTCACCTGCAGATGCTCTATTTATGTATTTTGTATTGAATAAAGTTTCATCGCACATCTGTATTACTCTTGTGGAGTATTTGTCATTGTATGCATGCATTTATGGTGTTGGAAAACTATTAGTGGTATCACATGCACTTCGCATATAAGTAGGGGCACATTAATTTGGGTTGTTATTGATAAAACAAAGATTTTATCAATAATTAGTGATTGAGCCAGATGACTGCAGTCAATCATACAATTTTTTTTTTTTTTTTTTTTTTGTAAAAATGTGATTATTTACTCGTCATCTAGCCATGCTGTATAGGAAAAGTCTAGATGTTAATTGGCTTCACAGTTTTTAGGAATGCTCTAATGTCTGTTATGAAGGAAAATAATAGAGTTACAGAGCTGAGAGCAAAATGTGAGACAGTTAAACATTTAATATTATAATTAAATATTAATATTACTTTGGTAATTAAAATGTTTTATTTTCTTGTGAAATTATTTTACTATATAATGAATATCAAGTCAATATATCATATCAAAAATGTTTTTGTACATTGTTTTATGAGATGAAATAGGCCAAAAGCCAAATCATACTATAAATGTATTGTTAGTAATATGTATAATAAATCATTTTGTTTAATAAATTATTTTTGTCTATAAAAATTTCATTAAACCATATTAATATAAGTATATTATTTAAATATGAATTTAATTCACATATTATTATTATTACTACATTTATATTTATAATGCATTATATTGTTTATTATATTATTTTGTATTAATTCATCTAATTGTATTTTTAATATTTATTGAATTTTCATTATAATACAAATATAACAAGTATATACAAATATACATCATCAGAAAAAAACACGACTACATCATATAAAACAGATTAGGGAAAGAGAAAAAAGTTAATTGTCCAGAGAGTTATACAATTACAATACTCCTCGTTATTTAATAGGGCGAAGGCGAGGTTCCAAATAGTCCATCTAATTGTATTGATATAATATTATTTTAATACATTCTTCTTCTTATTATTATTATTACTACTACATTTACATTTATAATGCGTCATATTGTTTATTATATTATTTTTTGTATTAATTCATCTAATTGTATTTTTTATAATTGTTTATTGAATTTTCATTATCATCATCAGAAAAAAAAGGGAACACAAATAGCTTAGATTTTTATATAAAACAGGACTACCTCAGATAAAACAGATTAGGGAAAGAGAAATATTTAATTGTCAAGAAAGTTATACAATTACAGTATTCCTTGTAATATAATAGGACGAATTATTTCGTATTTTAATATTAATATTTTTTTACATGTTTATTAATCTTTATAATAATCAATCATATTAATATTTAATTGTCAAGAAAGTTATACAATTACAGTATTCCTTGTAATATAATAGGACGAATTATTTCGTATTTTAATATTAATTTTTTTTACATGTTTATTAATCTTTATAATAATCAATCATATTAATATAATTATTGTAGGCTATTATGATCACATAATTCACGCAAGGTATGCGGTATAAAAGTCCGGTGTGTCATAATAAAAGTAGACTTCCTGTCTACGGCCAAAGGCCAAAAAGGAGAAAACTGTGGCTACTGGGTATGCGCATATCAATACAGCGTAATTTTTGTCACATTGTACAACAATAATTACTATTTTTGCATTATTGTAAGGGGTAGGTGTAGACGTTAATAAAACACAATTTAATAGGTAGAAAATTAAATTTCATTGTTAGTTTCCGGTCGGAGCTGTATCCCTTCTACGGCTAGCCTATCGGTCCCCATAATGCATTGCGCTGAACGATTACACACACAGCGCGCTTCACCCGGCCTCACTGCCGTACTGTCGTCTACAAGCCCTCCAAATCCAAACGGATTATACCGAGAAAAATCCAGCACACACAGCCAGTGCCTTCTAACAGTATGGAATTCACCCCTAGGAAAGACACGGAGAGCACCTGTGTGCTGTGCTGCCAGGACATCGACATGATCGCGGTGGGGAAATGCGATCACCCGGTGTGTTACCGCTGCTCCATCAAGATGCGGGTGCTATGCGAGCAGAAGTACTGCGCCGTCTGCCGGGAACAGCTCGACAAGGTGCGCCGCCTCTCCTCCAGCAGCAGCGAGCGCAGGCCTCAGCTGCTTCACACACTGTTTAGAGCACCAGAGACGCTACTTCACTGCACCGCTCACAGTGCTCAGAGTGTCGGTTTGTAATGGGAGCGGCCGTGTTTGCCGCGTCGCTAGCAGTGTGGATAAGTTGTCAGGAAAAGTTTAGTTCAATTGTGTCATCTTTCAGAAGTGAAATTGAGGTAGTTGTTTGACACGTTCTTGTTATGACTTCTGTTTTTGGTTGTATTTCATTTGGAAACTTGATCTTAGTTTAGAAGTGAGCTGGTTTAGCGTAGCAGTGGTGATTTATTGCCTGACGTTTACCTTGACAACCAGTTCACTTGTGTGCTTGGCTGCGTCCTTCACGGTGCAAGTTAGTTTACTTCAGGTGGGTTAACTACATATGTGACAAGCATGGATATATTAGGAACAAAAAGCTGTTTTTTAATAATTAGACATGATTTTGGGACAGCTCAGCTGGACTGTGCTGTTATGTAATCAGCTTCAGATAACTCGTTAGAATCTACTAGAACTGTGCTTTCTCTGACAGCCTGTCAAAGTGCGACGTCATTTTGACTCAGTGAATCACGTGACAATCAATCAGGAGTGAGCATTACATTAATCAGCAAGTTTGAAATTGAAAACATTTAGCTTTTAGTCCTTTTTGCTTAATCGACAACGTTATTCATGCTCTAGAAGGAGTGTTTCATTCTTAAAAATACTTGTTTATTTTTTCTCTTCTTTAATTAAAATGATTTTTTTCCTAATTTTCCAGGTGGTATTCATAAAGAAACCCGAACCCTTTGCCGCTCTGAACATTCATCATTATCAGTGTGAGAAGAAATATGACATATATTTTGCAGATGGAAAGATATATGCACAGTTCAGGTATGAACTGTTTTTTTTTTTTCAGTTCTGTTTATGAACCACTAGAGTGCCAAAAGTTACGGACTGCAGCTTTAAATTAGTTTTGAATTTTGTTTTACTTCCCAAATAAAAAGTGAATCTCTCACAATCTCTTATCTTTTACAACAAATGCAGGAAGATTTTGTTACATGAATGTCCACAATGTCCAGAACCAAAAGTGTTCTCCAAATTTGAAGAATTAGAACACCATATGCGGAAACAACATGAACTCTTCTGCTGCAAGTTATGTACAAAGCACCTGAAGGTAGAGTATTACATTTTACTGAACTGTTATTTTGTTTGCACATTCCGTATTCCTATAATGAATAGTTTGCTCTGTGTACAGATATTCTCATACGAGCGGAAGTGGTACAGTCGGAAAGATCTGGCTCGACATCGAATGCAAGGGGACCCGGATGATACCTCACATCGTGGGCATCCGCTTTGTAAATTCTGTGATGATCGATACCTGGACAACGATGAGCTATTGAAGCACCTGCGGCGAGATCATTACTTCTGCCATTTCTGTGACGCAGATGGAGCTCAGGAGTACTACAGGTAAAAGACTAGTTCTGGTTCACTATTTTATTTTATTTTTTACTTGTATTAACATGATGCTAGATGCCACTCACTGTAGCTGTGTTTACATGCATTCAAATGATGGCTCAGTCGAACTGAAAAACCTTTCATATTAACCCCTTACTTGATCTGTTTGAGCTCGTTTCGAATCAAATTTCTGATTGAAAGGGGTGGTGTAGACATGAAATGATCCAAAAAATTAAGGAGAATGAAAAAAGAAAAATTTAAGAATGTAAATGAAAATGAATGGATGTAAACTTAGCGTAATAGGGCCTATATGAAATCAGTTCAGTTTTTCCTCAAGTCCTGTTTTAGTTTTTCTTTATTCTGTTTTTTTCTCTCTCTCGTTTTGAGAGTTTTGACTTTTAGTTTGTTACTTTTTCTTATTTGTAAGTCGCTTTGGATAAAAGCGTCTGCTAAATGACTAAAAGTAAAGTAAAAGTAAGCAATGTTTTTTTTTTTTTTTTCAGAAATTCTGTGTCTGTTTTAATTTTCCTGGATTTATGGTATAATACAAATTTATTATTGGTGATAATCAGGCATATAATGCATAAAATATTAACATTTTAATTAGAAATACATTCTACAGTACAATAGTAATGTATTTATTTGTTTACGTACAACAGTATGTATCTATTTGTTAAAGTTAAAAGCAACTTTTATTTTGACAGGTTGTCGCAAAGACATTTCAATTTTTGTGTGTATATAACAATATTTCTATGAAGTGAAATGCTCGTAAATTGATTCTCAGAGCAGCTCTGGAGATGAAGTTTATGTCCTCATATAGTGAGACGGCAGATGCTGAAAACACTACAAGCATCACTCATTCTTCAGTTGGGCACTCATTCAGACAGAGACCTACAGAACATGCAGACTTCATAGCAGTATTTTTGCACTTTAATATTCACAGAATTTAAATGTTAATTCACTTAATTTAAGTGTTATTTTTGTCCTATAGTGACTACCAGTACCTCAGCGAGCACTTCAGAGAGAGCCATTATCTCTGTGAGGAGGGCCGCTGCAGTACAGAGCAGTTCACTCATGCTTTCCGCACAGAGATTGACTACAAGGCTCACAAAGCTGCTGCCCACAGCAAAAACCGGGCTGAGGCACGGCAGAATCGCCAAATCGACATTCAGTTCAACTATGCACTCAGACAGCAACGAAGAAATGACGGTAACGCTGAATTTGCTGTTTCTGTGAGTTGGATATAATTTAGGGGCCGCATGCTTTAATCAAGCCCATTTGGATGTCTTTTTTAGGTCTGATAGTTGGTGGCGATGACTATGAGGAAGTGGATCGCTTCAACAGACAGGGAAGACCAGGAAGAGGACGAGCCCCAGGAGGACAGCAGAATGTTCGGAGCTGGAGATATAATCGGTAGGTCCTCATCAGTGCTGCATTCTGACATAAAGAGAGTTTATGGAAGACTGAGAGAGTTGTTTTCCTCAGCGAGGAAGAGGACCGAGAGATCGCCGCTGCTTTGCGAGCTTCAATGGCCAGCCACCAGGAAGAGAGAAGCCATGTGCAAGAGAGAAGCAGTCAGAAGCCACGCAAAGAGGAAAAGATGGAGCCTGATGACATGAGAAACAACAGAGGCACTGCCAAACAGATGAACGAAGTACAAGGTATGACAATTGAAAATATGGTAAATTATTATTGGCTTTTTTTAAGTTGATGAAATTGCATGTTTGGATATATTTCAGCTCGATCAATGAAGAGTAATGCCTCTTTGGTTGGGCAGGACTTCCCAGTTTTTGGGGCAGCTGCACCTCCAGCCCCAATTCAAAGGTATGTTTGTATTTTGTCCATGTAGGAATACTAATATAATTTCTTTTTTAGAGGTGCTTGCTTTCCTTTTTGTTTGTTTGTTTGTTTGTTTTTTTTTGTCCAGATATATTAATTAATTAATTTGTTCAGTGACATAAATACACTGTTTTCTGATATTTTTAATGTCTATATTGAATTTTAGATTTTTGGGGGACATAAAGTAAAATATGTCAGGCTGATATAACTGTCTTGCAATTGTTAATTTAAATAAAGCTGAAATAAAATATAAAATATTGGAAAAACTTAAACCTAAATGAAAATTAGACATGTTGCCTTGGCAACTAACTGAAACAAAATAAGTTTAAAGTAATTAAATTAAAGCTAAATAAAAGTATTAAAAAAAAAGCTAATAAAATGACAATCACATAACAAAATGACTAAAACCTAAACTAAAATTACAATGTAAACTACAAAAATAAAAATAAATGCTAATTCAAAAAATAAATAATTTTATAATAGTATTTAAATAATGCTAAATGAACACTACCTTAAATCATTATTATTATTATTTAATAAAAATTGCTTTTGTCCTGCAAATCATAGTCACGTGGTGCAACATGCAAAACATACACTGCTTTCCATTTTTTTTTTTTTTTTGTGTCTCTGTTTTGTTTTGATTTGTTTTTGTTTTTTTAAATGGGCATAAACTAAAAATGTCAGGCTGATACAGCTGTCCTGAAATCATAATGAAAGAAAGGGGCCTCTGAATTTTTGACAACGAATCCTTAAGTGCTTTGGCATAATCTTTTATTATGTCCACCAAATCAAAGTCATATAGTGCAACCAACAAATATGCAGAACAAAACAGGAAATGATATCAGAGAGAGGACCCAAGCCATTTCTGCCGGTCAGATTATTAATTTGAGATTTGGAATGGACTCATGCTGGTGGGTATATACAGTCAAACCAAAATTTATTCAGACACCTTCAAAATTTCTCTGTTTATTCACTATAGTAATAAAATATGACAAGAACTCAAGAGTTAAACTGTCAGAACAAATTCATCTTAATAATGACAACTTTGATAGAAAGGTATGTAACAAAACATGGTCAGGTCAAAGTGTCAAATCAAATTTTTGGTAGTATGAAGAATTTTGGGGTATAATATGTCACAGTTTACTTATTTTTTTTTTACTAGTGGGCAAAATAATCAAAATCTGGATTCTGAATAATTTTTAGTTTGACTGTACAACAGCAAGAAACCACTTAAAAACCTGGTATCAAAATTGAGTTTAATTTAATCAAATCAGTATTTTACAATGTCTGTCTCCCTATTGTTGCAGCAAGATCAAACAAACTTCTGTCTCCCTGAAGGAAGATGATTTTCCAAGCTTGTCCGGTTCAGTAGTTTCCGCTCCAATGACACCTGCATACACAAATCAACCCAAGAAACATTCGTCTTTCCAGGAGGAGGACTTTCCTGCACTGGTCTCCAAGATCAAACCACTGAAGCCCCAATCAAACACAACATCAGCCTGGTCTCAAGCTGGAAGCAAACCTGTGGTGGTTTCCAATAAACCTGTGGTTCTGCCCACCAAAACAACTCCTACGGTCTCTTCATCCATATTGTCCTCCAGCGACCCGCCGCCCAGTGGAAGTGTGCCTCAGCCTCTCACTGCCTCATCATCTCGCCGCAAAAAGAAGCTTACCTCTGCTGAAACCAACAAAGCTCCACCTAAAGTCAGTTGTCCATCCTCGTCGGAAGACGAGGACCCCCAGAGCGGTAAAACGGCTCAGGAGATCCGCACGATACCAACTATGCTTGACATCTCCACTTTGTTGACGGTAAAAGTTGGCTCATCTCAGCCCAACCCCAAAACCAATAAGAAAAAGAAGCAAGCCACAACTTCATCTCTGGGTTCTCCTTCACGTACTCCCGAGTGTGTGTCCAAAATGGCTCACAAAGAGAACGTTCCTGAGACAAAACCACCAGACAACAGTCTCCCCTCCAAAACAAACTCTTTTATAAATGGACTCACGGAAAATCCAGCAGAAGCACTATCCCCTACATCATTTCCTGAAAATATTCCTTCCCCTTTAAAGCAGCCAGTAACTGACCAACCTCCTCCACCCAAAGAAGAGGAATTTCCAGCTCTTATTTCCAGAAATCCTCCACCTGGTAAGCCGGTTCCTTTCCTAAAAAAAGGCAGTGCCCAAAATGACAGTTTCTAAGTGCTTACTTGTGTTTTCAGGCTTTAAAAGTGCATTTCCATTGAAGAGCGCTCAGAGTGTGCTGCCTCCTCCTCCTCCTCCTGGCCTTGGGCCTGTTGTCAGCAAACCTCCTCCAGGATTCACAGGCATCTCACTCAACAGTAATGTGGTGGAATCGTCAATTCCTGCTGTTAACAGGTTAGAAAACGTGATGTGTGCTGGTATATGTGTGTGAGGGGGGGGGGGTATTCCCTGTTTGAGTCAGTTATATTTTGAGTACATGAAAGTTTGACTATTTGTTATTTGTTTTTTTTTGTTGTTTTTTTTTGTCCACAATTCACTTTTCTGAGCTTTTTTGTTTTTTGCAGTTCTCCTGAAGTGTCATATCAGTGTAGCGACAGTTACAGTTCATCTTATGAGGAACTTATGAGGTTCATCTTATTAGGAACTTTCTTTGACAATCAGAAAATGTCCAAAAACTGTTAATTACTCTTAATCTTTTCTGTATTCCACTTTTTTGGGTCTGAAATTAAACATTTGACTCTTAACATTAAATAATAGTAAAAATAATACAAGATATTACAAGATAATCAGAAATGTTTCTTGAGCAGCAAATCAGCATATCAGAATGATTTCTGAAGGATCATGTGACAATGAAGACTGGAGTAATTATGCTGAAAATTCAGCCTTGCCTCACAGAAATAAATTACATTTTAAAATTATAATCAGATTTGAAAACAGATAATTGTTTAAAATTCACCAAACCTCTGATTTATGAATTCATCATTATTTAATGTAAAAATAGAAAAGTTATTTAAGTGTTGTATCTCATTAGGCATTGTGTTTTCTTTCAGAGTGACACCTGCTATTGGATCCTACCTCGTACCTGACAATTTCCAGCAGAGAAACATGGACCTTATTCAGTCTATTAAGAATTTCCTTCAAAATGATGAAACCAAGTTCAATGAGTTCAAAAACTATTCAGGTCAATTCAGACAGGTAACTATCAAACCAAGAGCATTTCAATTACCTTTTTTATCCAGTGTTATATTACAGTAGTTGATATTAGACCTGCATATTATTAGATAGATTTTACTAATTGTTTTGTAATTATCATGTAGTTCTGTGAGCTCATTAATTGAGACAACATGGAATTTTTACAGCGATCAAAAGTAAGAAATCGCTCCTAAACCGTCATTCGCAGGCTCAAGTGTCTTATGTTGTTGGAATACTTGGCTCACTTCGGACAAAATGCATGCCTCAGATTCAATCATGAGCCTTGGTGAATATCAATAATTATCAAAACAAAAAAAATAAAGCTGAACTTTTGACTCTCCGTCGCAAAAGGACACCAAAACGTTTGAAAGGGGCAGGGCCACTTTTAGTAAAATGCCTATAACTCCTGAACGGAATGAGAGATCTTTACCAACCTCAAAACACTTATGTAAGAGAGCTCAATCTGAGGTCACAGGAAAAAAATGGCCACTTGGTGATGCTATAAGAGGGGAAAAAACTAAAAATGGCTATAACTACACAAGCATTTGTCCTATCGACATGAAAATCAGTGTGCACGGTCTTGGTCCAAAGTGCCACAAGTGACTATAAAGACATTTGCGTTTCTCAAAAAAACATGGCCGCCATTGGCCAATGAAATTCGTGCACCTATTAGACAAGGTTAAAGGAGGCTGATCGGAATGAAACTAGATGGGCATGTTTGACTCAAGGCCCCAGAGGTCTGTGAGAAATTTGAAAGAAATCTGCCACTGGGGGGTGTAAATGATTGTACATTGCGCAGTTTTTCACACATACTTGCAATATTCGTATCATATCATACAGCTCCTCATTCCAGACAACTTTGCCTCTAGAACCGCTGCTGTCAATAAAATCATTTGTTAAAAGATTGAGAAAATGTAAAAAAAAAAAAAAACTACTTTTGTGAGCTAGTACTAGGTTTTTCAGTCAATCTGGAAAAAAATCTTTCTTTCCAAATATAATGGGGTCATTTAGAAAAGGGGCCTGTCCAAATTTACCCAAAATCCTACAAAGCCTAAAGGAAAACTCAAAACTTCACGAAACCTGGTGAGCACATGCGACAGGTGATTCTAAGTTTCAAGGATATCAGACCACAGGTAGCGCTGTAACAGCCATAAATTTGAATAAACATCATATTTCTGTGGTAAATTACCTACAGTTGCCAAAAATGCTCTTTTTAATCATTGAATTAGCTGGTTACAGGCTTGTTAAATAATGCACATGGTCTTTTCCCCTATCTGCTTAAATGCCTTAAAGTGCTTGAACCCCGGTAATCATTATATTTAGCTATGTTTAAATATATTATTTCCAAAATACATTTGTCACATCCCGCAGGACCCTTTAAAATGAGCTAGAGAAGAAAAAAAATGGAAACTGGTGATGCATTATAGATCCTATGATACACACTACCTTACACATACATTGTGTCGATGTATTACCCATTAATATTTCCAGTGATCTCTAATATTTGTCCTATACTGGATATTAATAAATTCTCTTTCCTCTTGAGCAGGGTATAATACCTGCTGTCCAGTACTACAAAGGTTGCCAGGATCTGCTGGGAGAGAATTTCAACAGGGTCTTCAACGAGCTGCTGGTTCTCCTACCAGACACTCGCAAGCAACAGGAGCTTCTCACTGCCCACGGAGACTTTAAGGCTCTCGAGATACAGCAGCAAAGCTCCAAGCCCAAAAAAAACAAAAAGAAAGCCTGGCAGGCAGGCACCACCAGCAACAGCCTGGAGCTGGACTGCCAAGTGTGTCCCACCTGTAAGCAGGTGCTGGCTCTGAAAGACTTCAACACCCATAAAACCCTACACATCGGCGATGATGACTTCCCCTCTTTACAGGCCATAAGCAAGATTATCAGCTAGCTGCCCGCAGACGCACATCCACGGCTCTCTTGTGACACAGGACCTGGTGCTGCACCAGGATAACGGCGAGATGCTTGAAAGGATGAGGGGTTGTCTGAGCTGCAGTGGTAGTGTTTACTCGGAGTGTTCAGGTTCTGAAAGTTTTGATGACACCTTTATTTTGAAGGAAAAGATCAACCTTAAAAAGTGCAAGTGGAACTGTAACTGTTTTGAAGAGAAACAGGTTTAATCTACTTGAAAGCTTGAGTTCTAACGTTGATTCATTTATTACTCCTGCAGTTCATCTTTTCATCAGGTTTTTCCAGTGCTGTTAGCATGGTCTTTTTTTTTTTTTTTTTAAATTGTAAGGTTGGCTGCCTTTAAAAAATAACCTATTTATTTCAGAATGCTCCTGCCGTTTGATTGAAATTTATTAATTTCTCATTTCTGTTTACAAACTCTACAATACAGAAAAATAAAATGGTTAATATATAGCATTTTCTTACAGTAAGCTAAGTTGATCTGTCTACTGACTTTTGACAAATCAACATTTTTGAATGATTGTTTGTGTAAATAATTTGCAATTAATCAATCACGCCAGAGAACGAAATGCATGGCTCGGCACTCTTTAGGCCACATGTGATTGTCTTTACACAGTTTAATCAGCGTGAGGAAATTTCAGAGGGAAAAAACAGAGGGACATTTTGAAAGGTTGGTAGATGGGATCAGACTACAGAATGTTTTATCTAAAATACCAAATTAGTGTAGATGGATAATTCTTTAATATTTGTTAAATACCATTGTGCTTGTGCCTCTTAAATAATTCTTCGCACTCCCACCGATTTGACTGTTGAGACTTTAGTACGGCCACCTTTTCTCATCTCTCTTTCAGGAACTGCTACTTGTGCCACGGCCCTGTAATCAACAATCTGCGATGTGTCAGGACATATCTGCAGAATAAATGCTGGTCAAACATTATCAACCTTTAGTTTAAGTTATTCAAGCTCCAGTCTGTGTACTTCATCTGTTTGTTTTGTGCAACATACTCAAAAATATTAACTACAGGGATATTTAAGTTAACACAAAAATGAAAATTCTGTCATTTTAAGAAACCTTTTATTACATGGGATGCAAAAGGAGATATTAGGCTATAAGGGACTGAGGATGTCAGTGAACATTCACTTTCATTTTTCCAGTAAGTAAAAGTGAAAGAGAGTCTTTCTGCCAAACATCTCCTTTTGTGTTCCATAGGAGAAAGAAATTAATTCAGGTTTGAACAACATGAGGGTGAGAGAGTGATATTTAAATAAGCTATACCTTTAACATGCCTTATCTGACACGTGATGATTTGGATAGTAAGATTGGATCTTAAGGTATGTTACCTTTCACTTGCTTTTCAAACTCAAGTTTTCTTTTTAAAATTTGGAACTAAATAACATTTAGATTTATCAGTACGATGAACACTTTGAAGTAATTTTCAAACAAAAACAAAAATTTGTTGAAAACTTCACCCTCCATCCAACCAAGATGAGGTTGTTTCTTCATCAGAACAGATGTGGAGCAATAGCATTATATCACTTGCTCACCAATGGATCCTCTGCAGTGAATGGGTGCCGTCAGAATGAGAGTCAAAACAGCTGATAAAAACATCATCATAATCCACACTTCTCCAGTCAAACAGTTAACATCTTGTGAAGTGAAAAGCTGTGTTTTAACTTTAAAACATTGCTTCTAGATACGAGTAATCCATAATAACGCTTCACGAACATCAATCCACCAACATGTTT
The DNA here is from genome assembly GCA_021397915.2 of Tor tambroides. NCBI lineage: Eukaryota > Metazoa > Chordata > Actinopteri > Cypriniformes > Cyprinidae > Tor > Tor tambroides. The sequence continues at coordinate 127,053 of JAFVLL020011955.1, forward strand.
GTTTAGAACTGGGGAAACAAATACAGTATTATGGATAAAGGAATCATATTTTAGCTGGAAACCACAGTTTGAAGTTAAAAACATTTAAACATAGCTTTTCAATTCACAAGTCATTAATTTATGAGTGGAGTTTTGTGGATTACTGTGATGTTTTTATGAGCTGTTTGGAAACTCATTCTGACGGCACCCATTCACTGCAGAGGATCCATTGGAGAGCGAGTGACGTAATGCTAAATTTCTCTAAATCTGTTCTGATGAAGAAACAAACTCGTTTACATCTTGGTTGGATGGAGGGTGAGTAAATTTTCACCAAATGTTTTTTTGTGAACTATTCCTTTAAATGTACAAAGTTCAGAGGGTCTTCCAGAACAGAATGATCTTATAATGGTGTGTGAGAGTCATTAAAAGAGCACATTACAGGTGATCCACTCATGAAAAACGTCTTTATTTTCTTAATGTAGTCTGACAGCTGCAGCCTGAAGACATTCCAACTGACAACAACAAATCTTTTGTGTACATCTTTCAATCACAAGATAGGATATATTGCCTGTAGATACAGTATGTAATATGTATTTAAAAAGAGCCATGGACAAGGTCAAGGCATTTTTACTGATGCAAATTTTGCACTTTGTCCTTCAATGGGGTACAAATACAAAAACTAAATAAGGCTTTTATTTCACATCTCTTCATAATTTATAATACTTTTTTAGAGGTGCAAATTTTGATCCAGCAAAACATACCTCAGTGAATCACTCCAAAACTCTCCCATAATATCGGTCCATGAGGCATTTTAACAGGAGTGCAGAGTTAAGTACAGGAAACACAAGACCCCGACCACTTTCACAAACATACTCCATTACATGTATTGAAGTACAATCACTATCATTTGTGTATGTTGCCCTATCTCTGAACACAGAAACATTACCAAAATCTACCACATATCAGACAAAGCACTGATGATAGTCACCAAACAGCTTTTTTAAACAACAGCCAAGTGATGAATATCTGAAGGGTGTCCCGAACAAATTACTTTGCAAACCACTGGCATGTGCACTGCTGTTCAAAAGTTTGAGGTTGGGAAGGTTTGTTAAGTCTCTTATGCTCACCAAGGCTGCATTTATTTGATCAAAAATACACTAAAAACAGTATTACAATTTAAAATAACTTTTCTATTTGAATGTATTTAAAAATGTCATTTTCAGCATCATTACTCCAGTCCTCTTTGCCACATGATTTTTCTGGAATCATTCTATGCTGATTTGATGCTCAAGAAATGTTTCTTTTTATTATCAATGTTGAAAACAGGTGTGGTGCTTAATATTTTTCAGGATGAATAGAAAGTTCAAAAGAACAGCATTTATTTGAAATAGAAATCTTTTGTAACATTACAAATGTCTTTACTGTCACTTTTGATCAATTTCATGTATCCTTGCTGAATAAAAGCATTCATTTCTTTTAAAAACAAAACATTTTACTTACTTGATATTTTTAATGTTGAAAACATACCAAGTGGTGTCATTGTCCAAGTTTGTGCATTTATTCATAAAGGATTTATTTCAAATGCCAGTTCATATGTTTGTATTCCTTAACTTTAAAATCCCAAATGATTGTGGCTCTGATAAAAAGAAAAATCTTTTTTTTTTTTTGAAAACTTTGTAGTGGGACTCATTTAATCTTTATATTTTGATACAGCCAGAAGTATTCATGCACTGTAAACTACAAAAATCCTTCCAAAATAAAACCTGGCTTTATGTGTTTAGTGGCTTAACCAAATCAAACACTGAATCAACACCTTTTCTACACACTTTTGATACATAAAAAACACCCTTATTTACAGCGAAACTCCAGCCTCTTCTAGGAAGACCACCTCTCGTAAGCTATTAGTTGGAGAACATTTAAATGTTTTGGTGATTCCATGTTTCAGATATTGCACTTTATATACAGTACCCAACAGCATTATGGAAACTGAATATATAAGGTATTGTTTGTGATGCATGGCACTTCATAGCTCTCTAAATATAACACATGCAACATAACCTTTTTCATTTTTAAACAACACCGATAACCCTCAAACGGTTTCATTCCAGCTGATAAATTAACACGTAATATTCCGAACGAAAGTGAAATCACAATCAACATATCTTGTTCAGAAGTTCACAGAACGGTACTACCTATGAACACTGTCACACCACTTCAGTTTGAAGACCAGTGCCAGCCATCCACACTGACTCTGACACACCAATGACATCGCATGTGGACTTGCGCTAGGCACCGTTTCAGTAAATTGGCACCTGGTAGGTTGGGGCATTGGAGTCCAGGTTTTCGGTGAAGGGTGGGCTCTGGTATGTGTCGTTGGGCTCGGTGCTCGTGCCGGTGGGGTAGGGCTGGACAGGCTGGTTGCCGTCCACGTGCTCTGTGGTGAAGAGGCTCATGTCGGTCCCTAGCATGTACTTCTGCACCGCTCTTACAGTCAAACCAGCCTGAAATACAAAGAGGAAGCACATGAACTCTCATTAAAAATAACTACTCTCAACTCTGACCACTTGTACTGAAGAAACCAAACACTATTTTTAAAACCTGAAGAAGACACTAGAATCTTATTGATGCTAGATAATTCTAGTACTTGGCATTTAGTTTTGTAGTTTTGCCTTTACGGTCACATCTGATCAATTTAAGGCATCCTTGTAGAATAAAAGTAAAAAGATACAAAAATAAAAAAAAACCTTTGAATGGTAGTATATCACAGTTTCCACAAAAATATAATAAATTAATAAATTATTCCAAACGGTTGTGTGTGCTTGTGTGTGTATTTCTAAACGTGAATCATTGATGTAACAATTGCTAAAGATCAAGACAAGATATACATTTCACTCTCGTTCAGTAACTGTAAGAAGTAGCCTAGGTTTTTCACTGTTTCGTTCATATCAGGACACGCCACCAAACACTATTCTCATCCTCATTCACAGCAGCAAGGGAAAAGGAAGTAATTCTATTATATGTTCCCACGTCCCCTGAGGGCTGAAACCAGTATGTAGAGCAAGCTAATGTCAATGAGATAGGTCATGATATAACAACTGAAATGGACTGTGTTCTGCATATCCTGCCATTTCACTTTTAGATTTGAAAGGAATGGCGGTCACACAAATTGACAATAAAATGTGTTTTCATTTCTGTGTAGAGATAGTTATGCTCATTTACCCAGGTGAAGATGGAGAAGAAGGAGAAGGTAATGGCAGCTCTAGCAGCATCCGCTCCCTGATTTAAGGGCAGCTCATCTGGGGTGGTGCGTTGCCACTGGTTGGCCAAGAAGCAGAAACAAACGAACCACAAAAATGCCCAGAAACCTGTAATCATGCACAAAATACAACAATAAGAATATATTAGAGTAACAATGTCAATATAGTTTACCATACTGCCCCCATGTTTACATAAATATACAAAACATCTAAAGACAATACAGTACTGTTCAGTTCTGTGGAGATCATGAATCATTGCCAGACCCCTTGAACAATTCCCAGCTTAAAAATAGCAGTCACAGAGAGAGTCTCAGTCTGTTTTGGCATGCTCTTATTGTTTACCTGAAAATCCAATGTCCAGCATCACTGCCTTCTTCCTGTCTTTAATACTGCTGATTTGTTGGAACTTCATGTCAAGGATAATGAAGAAAATGCATGCTAGAAATGCTATGAGCCCGATGGTGGTTCCATAGTTGCAGGCATTGTTGTTCTTGTTGAAAACGCAATAGAGCCTCTCACTGCCATGGTTGACGTAGCCTTCATTTATTATGGATCCAAACACTACCATTGAGAAGATCTGCAGGGGAAAAGATGTGCATGTCTTAATGCACTTTCTCTGTGGTTGGGCCTCGGTTATGGAACAATCTGCCGCCTGAGATTAGAGTGGCATCTTCCCTATCCGTTTTCAAGTCACTTTTAAAAACACACTTGTTTGATCTGGCCTACTAATATCCCATTCTTATTACACTGTATTATGGTCTGGATTTTTACTTTGTTTTAAGAATGTCTATCTGTCATTCCTTTTGGTTTTTAATCTATATGTTGTATTATCTCTGTTTTATGTGTTTATGGTTTGATTTTAATGTACAGCACTTTGGTCAGTCTTGTGGCTGTTTTTAAATGTGCTTGATAAATAAATGAACTTGAACTTGAACTTAATGAGGTTTTTTTTTCATGGTAAAACTGTTAAAGCCATTATAAATGACATTAAATAATTAAATACCCTTACAATAAATACTATTAGTCCATGTTCAGGTAGTTGACATTAAGTGACTGAATCATCTATCCATTAAAATGAAAATATCTATTTTTATTTGGGGTGTCGATTATTATAAATAATAAATATTTAAATTACAAAAATGAAAGAGAATTATGAATGTATAATATCTGCTGTATAACCAAAACAATGCTATTCAATAAACATAATGTTCTCTAAATAGACAACAACTCTTCTAAATCAACATTTTCCACTTGTAGGACCAACTATTGTTCTGTACACTTAAAGAAAAAAAGTACAAACTGTACCTTTTCAAAAGGTACTAATACTTGGATGTACTGATACTTTTACATTACTAATAGGCTATATAACTTTAAGGTACTAATATTTTTGTATTTTTGAGAAGCCACAAGAAGCTAAAGCCTAAAGCTAAAGCTATGGTCCACGTGATGTGTTTGTCTGACGCAAATAAAATCAAATGGAAGTAACAGTACATGCGCGTATAGTAATGCATCAACCAATCAGAATCGAGGCGCCGGTCATATAGAAGCAGACTGTGGCTGCGGCTCAAAACCTAGTGAGCTCCCTAAGTAGACAGCGTTTCTGAGCAACATACAGAATGATGCGATGCTCAAAATGAGGCAGATGACTATGCTTTGGAACACACTATAATGATGTTCTTACTGAAAAACCCTATTGCATAATAGAGAAACGTTCATCCATGTCATTAGATTGACTCGTTTAATGCAGCCTAGGTAAATAGCCTATATTTAAAATATTATTTCTTGTTTTGAAGTCACGCCTAGTGACAGACCAATGGATAAAATAATACATACTAATATAATGGTATTAAAAACGAATTCATGCTATCATAACAAACCGAACAACAAAAAGGTTCAAGAATGAGCTCGTGTATTTATATACATGCTTTTACGTTATTCTAGAAGCAATCACACGAGTAACCTCGTCACCAGAGGCAAATACGCTTCATGACATCAATACATCAATATTTTCAATATAAACGAAAAATAATCTTTGAATTCACAAATAAACGGATATCTATACGAGCGTCATATTTCCCAGTGACCTCATTTAATTATTAAATGAGCGCGTGATGAAAATGTTATGATTACGTTCTGGGTTATTCTCACAGACCACATTTGTCTCTTCTAGGCTGATATGATTATATCTGTAGGTAAATAAATGTCTTACCCATGATAATATTCTAAGGATGGTCTGCGGCTGTTGGATAAAGGCAATAGGGTCGAACGCAGCCCCGGCTCTCCCAGCGCCAAATGAACCCACTTCGTCCATTTTCCTCCTACTGTTATTCAGGCTCTGGGCTGTGGGTCGAGGTAGGCACACACACACACACACACACACACACACAAACACACACACACACACACACACACACACTCACCACTGCCTGTCAGAGGCGTGCGCAATCTCTCTGTGATTCTGTGTATTACATTGCCTCAACAGCAACATCTACCGACGACTTCACGTCCTCAGCTGGCAGACCGGAGCAAGACTTCAACCTCACCAACAATTGAGCGTTTTAGAGTGTCATGCAGAATATTTTCTCAAGGAAAGGGTACTATTTGAAGATAACAGTTCCATAACCAAAACAGTATCACATAAAAATGATAGTTATCCCAAAATCTATGACTTACTTTCTTCTGTGGTACACAAAAGAAAATGTTAAAGAACATTAGGGTCCAAACAACATGCAGTGTCATTCAGGTGTTGACAATATATCACAATATACTTCATATCATTTCTTCATATTTTCTAAAACAGCGATGCAGTCTGGCATTATCATTCTCCACTGTAGTCTCACAGCAAATAATTCATGACTTAATGTGGGAAGTCTAGGCTACAGCATTTGACATATTATACTATATAGCCTATCCTTACCACATTTGTAAATAGCAAATAAACATGCAAATGCATTGAGTTTTGCTTACTTTAAGAAGCTTATCTTGATGCAATTGAACATGACCAACAATTCATTGTTTTTACACCTTCTTGAATATGAATAGTTTATTGAGACCTCTAAACCATTGGTATTCAACTAGGAAGCAAACGTCCATGGGGACCACAAGATGGCTTGAAATTATTTAAAATAACACAAACATTACTTTTCACTGGAAAAGGCAATATTATGAATAGAGGACTATTTTATCAGGTTTGAAATGAAAAAAAAAAGTCTTAATTTATTACAAACACTTCTTTTTACTTCACAAGACATTAGTTGAAAGTCTGGAGTCGTGGATTATTCTGATATTTTTATCAACTGTTTGACTCTCGTTCTGACCCCACTAATTCACTGCAGAGGATCAGTTGGTGAGCAAATGACATAATGATGAATTTCTCAATCTTTTCTTTTGAAGAAACAAAATCATCTACATTTTGGATAGCATGATGGTGAGTAAATTTGAACCCCTGCTCAAAACAAAGCATTTTTTTCCCAGCTCTCTCACAGATTATTACAATGTTCATCCAGGTTTCTCTGGGCTATTCACATCCTTTGAGTGCTCAATAATTATAAAACATTATGGGCCTTAATGCCATATTCTTGTAGACAGCAATGCTCTTGATTAAAAGCACAATACAGAAAACTATATCTGAATAAATCACTCTATTAATTAGTGCAAAGTCAACATGTATCATGTTTATGCATGACTCCTGAATAGCACTTTCAGCAAAACGGAGAGATCCACAGATTCAGTGTGGGGCAGCATTTTGCTCATGTTTATGATTGTGTTGGAGGTTTTCAGTCACAAGATCCATCTTTCCAGCCATCTCGCCATCGCTCATCCACCTTGCTGCAGTCAAACTCTGGCTTGCCTAATCGGATGTTGATGTCATTATGGAGGCGACACATCCACTGTGAGAGGCTGTGCCGATTGCTAGTGTCTGGTTGATTTGTTTTCAATCTGATAAGAGACAAGATCATTGAAACATATGCTACCAAATACAAATGTAAACACTTTTGCAGAAAAGGTAAAAGACAAACATAAAAACCACAACAATAAATGACAACCTTGATCTCAGGTCCTCTGCACATTCATCACATGGAAAAACCTTTGAGTAGAGGTTGATGAACTGTGTCATCTCCCCCTGTTGTGCTGCGGTCGGTGTGTCTGGATAATATGCAGCCATAGTGTGAAGAAAAGACCATGAGCTCCTGCCCAGTTCCTCTCTGTCCAGAGGGCATTCAACAGGCTTAGCCTCCTCCACTGCCCTGCTCTCCTGTTCAAAATATCACATGACTGTTTACTGTGATAGCACAACATTGTGTAAAAGCCATTTACACTTTTATATTTATACATAAGGTATACATTTAAATCAGACTATGTGTTTTCTAGGAATCAAACCTATGACTCTAGGTTGTTGCAATGCTCTAACCATGATTGGTGTTTTTGTTGTTAAACATAACATTCTGCAAACTATTTCAAACTATTTTTCTTAAGAGAAACTAGGAGAATTTATTGATAAATTAACCACATTTAATGTTGAGATTTCTGTACATCCCTAAATAAAAACAATAAAGATATATGGTTTCAGTTTACATCTTGATTGTCTGTTTGTTTAACATTTTAATTTATATTAGAGCTTAGTTATTTTATTATTCATTTCATTTTTATATTTATATTTTGTCACATTATAAATGTATTACTATTATCTCCAAATCTTTTCTAATGAAGAAACAAATTTATATAAATTTTGGATTGCATGGTGGTAAATAAAGTTTTAGAAAATTTTCATTTTAAACTATTCTTTTAATTGCCACTCCATGTTTCTGTCAATAAAATATTTTAAAACTGCCAACTTTTGCTTTTTCTAGCAGAAATATCAATAATAATAATAATATATATTTTTTTAAAATATTAATTATTGTATTAAGGTAATTACTATAGTAGCCATGATATTTAAATCCATATACACTCACTGGCCACTTTATTAGGTACACCTTGCTAGTACCGGGTTGGACCCCCTTTTGCCTTCAGAACTGCCTTAATTTTTCGTGGCATAGATTCAACAAGGTGTTGGAAACATTCCTCAGAGATTTTGGTCCATATTGACATGATAGCATCACGCAGTTGCTGCAGATTTGTCGGCTGCACATCCATGATGCGAATCTCTCGTTCCACCACATCCCAAAG
>JAFVLL020011955.1:135557-190642 GCA_021397915.2 Tor tambroides
AAAACTGCAATGACACTCTCCTTGTTTACAAATGCCTTTCTTATTTCATCTTCTAAAGATACTATTGAATCCATAGTCCCCCTTCCCCATCTAAACCCACTTTGATAAGGAGAAAACCAGTTCCTTTTTTCCAAATGATATGTCAATCTGTCTGTTATCATTCTCTCCATAACCTTACATAAGTGAGAAGTTAAAGCTATTGGACGATAATTTGTAGGACTACTTGGATCTTTTCCAGGCTTTTTAATAGGTATAATTAGTGCTGCAAGTCGTCTTCACCACATCTAGATGCCTAAATGCATTGAGCTGCTGCCATGTGATTGGCTGATTAGCAATTTGTGTTACCAAGCAACTGAACAGGTGTACCTAATAAAGTGGCCGGTAAGTGTATATATATATACACACACACATACATAGGAAAAGTTAAATAACATTTTGAAATGTGGAAAATCCAAACCTTTGCAGATACACTTTTCAGAACAAGTTCAACATCGACGTGTTTATTTAATTCAATCTATTTTGTTTTCACAGATATTTGACTGCTACTGACTGGGATATTGTAAATTTAATGTCTTGTTCCCTCCTCTCAGGGAACCACGGTTACGTTGAGTAACTGGAGAGACGTTTGACTGTCAGATCATAGTTTGTTCACCTGCACTGAGGCTGAGGACGTCTGTTTCTGCAACTTCATCCATGATTTAAAATCCGTACACGCTCGGCACGGTTTCTTTTTCGGCTCTCCGGTAGTGGTCTGATCCTTACTCGTGTTTTCTTCGGGTGGTCTGCCAGCCACAGGGAACAGGAAACCCTCCATACCCGCGTTGTTTTGCATTGAAGACCGCGACCCGGCAGGAGCTGCCATGTTTAAAATCGCACGACGTGTTATGTACTACCAGGGTTGCCAGATCTCTGCAAAAAAATCCAGCTATATAACACAAGCTTAAAAACTAGCCCAAATATCAAAATTTAAAACATACCACTCTCATACCTAAAATACATTTTTACTGTGTGCACCGAACATATTTTACAACGTACAGTCTGTTTTCATACATAAATTCAATATTAACAGCTGGTGAATAAAATTCTTCTGTGGAGTGGTAAGGTTAATCCTTTTTCTCAATCACTTGAAAATAGCTATTTACAGTTTTAAGATCTTGTTCTTGTTTCCTCTCCTTGTTTTTTTTGTCATGTCTGCACACAGTCTCCTTATCAGTCGTCTAGCATAGTTTTATTATGGGTAATTCCACAGAGTGAAATATTTCAATACAGGCAAGTTTCAAGAGTAGCCACATTTTGCGGTTAAAAAAGGACTTGGCAACCCTGTGTATCTGGGTGAACGAATCATTATTTTGAGCCGGATCTTCTGATTGAGCAAGTTAAGCGGTTCATACAACTGATTTGAATTATTCATAAACAGCAAATAGGTGCCTTCACGTAGCTTTATTAGAACAATCCATGGACAAAATGACGAAATAATTATGTGCTGAGGTAAAAGAATCATTAAACCGATTCTATGAAACGACTGTTCGACTGAATCGATTCGTAGAAATGAGTTAGAAATGAAATCCAACCACCGTTATGCATCATAGGGACGTTTGTTGTTGATCAAGTGTTGGCTTTTTGTAAATTTTCCACATTATATCAACAACAGTTAAACATACTATAACTGGCATTTCACAATAAATTAAAGTACTATATTAAAATCTATGTTCAGGAATTAAAAATTAAAGAATTGGTTTCACATCGGAGCAATTTCTCTGCAGCACTGTCTGCCAGCGGGTGGTGACGTCACCAGCAGTCCATGCTGCAGAGTTCGGGCTACTTTAAACTGTAATTATCAAAACATTCACTTCTATAACTACACGAATGACAGTATCTAATGCTTTCTGAAGAGTTACATTTATATAAGTAGCCGTTTGGCATAATATTTGAATGACAGCGCAATCTGCAATAGTGTTTGGTAAGTTTGATAGAAGTGCCTGCTAGCTTAGCTTACTATTGACATCGTAGCCAGAGAGCAGATGGTCTGTATAATATGACTGATATGCTTTATTTCACACTGCTGTAATGTTCACAGGCTTCACATAAGAAATATATCACACTTGACTAACAATGGGGATTCTGGAGAAGATAGCAGAGATAGAGAGAGAAATCTCTCGAACACAGAAGAATAAAGGTAAGCCAAGATCCTTCCTTAAATGTCCCGTCGTGGGCTTTTTTGTTACTTTGTATCTGTTTAAATCCTGAGTACTTCTAAACTTGTTTTGTAGCAACTGAGTACCATCTGGGTTTATTGAAAGCCAAGCTAGCCAAGTACAGAGCCCAACTTCTGGAGCCCTCAAAGTCAGCTGGAGCCAAAGGTGAAGGCTTTGATGTTATGAAATCTGGTGATGCTAGAGTGGCACTGATTGGATTCCCCTCAGTTGGCAAGGTAAAAATGATATCATCTGTGCAATATTTTTGGATGGCCATGATATGGTCTAAAATATTTTCTCACTAGTAAAGTAAAAGAAATATCTTTCAAACTGATGTATTTTACCCTGTCAAACATTTCACGAAGAAATGTACAACTGAATTCACACAGGAACTGTCTTTCATTTATTTTGGGCCTGTCACTATACTGAACAACTTTGAAAAAGTATTGTCACATTTATTAATGATGATTTCCTGCAAGATAGAATCCATACCTTTTAAAGAGTTTATCTTTGGACACTAGGAATTTTATATTCATAAATAGAAGTTCACCAGCAAGAAACCAAATTTTCTTGCTTTTTCTTTTTTTTTTTGGAATGAATTTAAAAAGTATTTTTATGACTTCAGTGCTTTTAATTTGTATACTTCAATTTATGTATAATTTAATTTCTTGCCTTAATGTTTTTTTTCCCCTTTCTCCTCCCATTTGTCTTTTTCTTTGTTTAGCAAATTATTAACTCAAATTTTTCTTTTGACAATGGGTGTATTGTTAAAACAATTTCTATTATTAATGTCAATTCTGTATTTTTGCACTAAAAAAAGAGACATACTCTAATTTATGTTGTTTTTGTAGTCTACATTTCTCAGTTTAATGACATCAACAGAAAGTGAAGCAGCTTCATATGAATTCACCACCTTGACCTGCATTCCTGGTGTCATTGAGGTATTGTTCATTCTAAAATATTTTTCGTTTATATCTTATTTCTGTTTATGTTATTGCTGATGTTATTATAAAAACCAACAATGATTTTCATTTTTTAAAAATTCAATTCTAGTACAAAGGTGCCAACATACAGCTGCTGGATTTGCCTGGTATCATTGAGGGGGCTGCCCAAGGTTTGTTTATTTGTTTTTTAAAGAGTAATGTACATTTGTATGTGTATTTTGGCATGTTAAATGTGCCCTTTCTCTGTGTTTTTGTTTTAAAGGTAAGGGCAGAGGTAGACAGGTCATTGCTGTGGCCAGAACCGCAGATGTGGTCATCATGATGTTGGATGCAACTAAAGGAGATGTTCAGAGGTGAGTTGGAGCAGTGGAGAATGTTTGCATTGGTTGCACTATTGCTCTATTTGTTTGATGATTGTTTTTTTTTTTTTAGGGAACTTCTGGAAAAAGAACTTGAATCTGTTGGAATCCGACTCAACTGCCCCAAACCAAATATCTATTTTAAGGTCAGTGTTTCAGGGTTTTTTTTTTGTCATACTTTGTCTATTGACTAAATGCCTTTTAAGTTTATATTTTAAGTGTACAATAATAACTCTTTAGTTGACAATAATATGCAAATGACCAAAAAAAACAAACTTATAATAGATTTTCTAAAGTGCCCCTATTATGCCTTTTCGAATATTACCTTTCCTGCAGTGTGTCATGTAGCAGTATGTGAACATAAACTTTCTGCAAAGTTGTGAAGCCGAAAGTGCACGATATATAAAGTTATTGTCTATCAAAAAAAAAGAGTCGGCTCGCAATCGCCCTAAACGAGTCGTTAGGAATTCAAATCTTATTATGTTACGGCTGTACGTCACAAAGTAATACATTTGCATAATGTCCGCCCATGGCTGTCATTCGTGCTGTACGTGGCAGACCAATCACAAAGGACTGCGCCATCTGACCAATCACAGCAGCGAGTGCTTATGGAAAGGCGGGGTTTAGAGAGACTGATTCTTCAAACTGCTCTGCACTAGTCGTTTAGGAATCATTTAGAAATGAGGTAAAATTAAGGCTCTTTTTTTGAGAAAACTAAACTGTTTTTTGACCTCGGATGCATGTAAACCTGTTTTAGGAGACTCATAAAACAATATTAGCAACCTTAAAAATGGCATAATAGGGGCGTTTTAAGGTCAATAAGATTTTTTTTTTTTCTGAAAGAAATGTATACCTTTATTCAGTCAAAAGTGACAGTAAAGACATTTGTAATGTTATGGAAGATTTCAAATAAATGCTGTTCTTTTGAACTTTCTATATAACAAAGCATCCTGGAAAAAAAAAAAGTTTTTACGCTTTTCCCAAAAATGTTTTTAATTTTGATAATAATAATAATAATAATAAATGTTTCTTGAGCTGCAAATCAGCATATATTAGAATGATTTCTGAAGGATCATGTGACACTGATGAATTCAGCTTTACCATCACATCAAAAACAGTTCTTTTAAATTGAAATAGTATTTCACAATGCTACTGTTTTTAGTGAGCATGAGAGACTTTCCATAAACATTAATGAACCTTTATCGACCACAATTAATACACGTATAAACATAATGATTAATCAACATAAAGCACTAGGTGTGAAAATGCCAATTTAAAAACATAAGTGCATATAATGAGAAGTATTAGCTACATTTAGAGACTGTTGTTGTTTCTCTTGTATATTTTATTGCTTACATGTGAAATATCTGTTTTTCAGCCTAAAAAAGGTGGTGGTCTATCGTACAATTCAATGGTTCCCCTCACACACTGCTCTGAGAAGCTTGTTCAGCTCATTCTTCATGAGTACAGTATCCTTTAGCCTTGTTTATTCACCGTTTCATTTTCTCTAATAACGAGTGACACCTCAACCTTAACGTGACTGCAGAAATCTTCAACGCTGAGGTTTTGTTCAGAGAGGACTGCACTCCTGATGAATTCATTGATGTCATCGTGGGCAACAGAGTGTACATGCCTTGTTTATATGTGAGTATATATTTCAATGCAAGTAACAGCCTGATCCAAAGCTTCTCAGTTTTAAATATATGTCAGCAGCTTGATAAAATGATATAATTAATCTCTGTCTTATTACAGGTGTACAACAAAGTGGATCAGATTTCTATAGAGGAAGTGGATCGTCTTGCTCATAGACCTAACAGTGTAGTGATCAGCTGTGGCATGAAGCTAAATCTAGATTATCTCCTTGAGCAGTTATGGGAATACCTGGCTCTGATCTGCATATACACCAAGAAGAGAGGAGGTGAGATTTGTTTGGTCCTCAAATTATAGTAATTTAAGGTGCTTTCACCCTAAAACATGGTTCTCAACCTCCTCCTGTTGTCCAACACAATATTCAAAAGCCCCCATGTTGGCTAATATATTTACGAAATTTCTGCTCTATGACAAAGCTGCTTGTTTTCAATTAATTAACCATTAGTTTCTTAAGCATTTAAATTGAGATTAGAGTACTTTAATTTGTCATAAAAAGAAAGAAATAAGAATGAAACCCAAAACTGCATATTTTTGAATTTTTGTAAGTAGTGATTTTATCCCCGTTTTTACTCGTTTTATTTTTATTGTTATTAAGAACGCCCAGATTTCAGTGACCCTATAATCATGAGACGAGGAGCGTCAGTTGAACATGTGGTATGTGTCTGTTTCATTGTCCTGATACCTGCCACTTTATTTATATGTATTACTCAGTGGTCAACCTGTGGTAAAACACATTCTGTGGACATATATTCATATATATTCATTTTGGAAATCTAAACACAGTAGATATTGAAGTGTTGTCTAAAAATATATGTATACCTGAACATGTATTTCTATTTTATGTGTTAAAATAATATATATTTAGCGTATCAATTAGATTCATGATTGTGCTTCTTATTTCTTCCAGTGTCACAGAATCCACAGGACATTAGCTAGCCAGTTCAAATACGCACTTGTCTGGGTAAGATCCTTCTTCACCTGAAGTGAAATATGCTTTTGCTTTTGTTCCATGTGTTTTTTTTTGTTTTGTTTTTTTTTTATCTTAAACTAGTGCTGTTTTTTTGGATTACAGGGAACAAGCACAAAATACAGTCCTCAGAGAGTAGGACTGACACACATCATGGAACATGAGGATGTCATTCAGATTGTGAAGAAATAAAATCCAGTCTTCAGATCCACTACAGTATCAACAGAACATTTGACACATGCATAACAGAACATTTTTTGTTGACAGCTGCATTATTTCATGGAACTTCATGAAAAAACCTGTGATCAACAATTAACAAGTGATTATTTTGTTTATGAAAATCACCTACCTGGCAAAATTCATTCTAATAAATAATATTCATTATTATTTTTGCCTTTCGTAATACGGAAAACTGTTCTTTCTTAATAAACTGAATTGGACAACGTACAGAGTTTGAGACTACATGGAAAAATTGAATTATAGTTTAAATCTGCAAATAAACTGAAAGTGAAAAATCCTACAGAAACATTAGGTAACGGTTTATTTTAAGGAGTCCTTGTTACATGTTATATGTACTTACTATTATAATAACTATAAATTATGCATAACTACATGCAAGTAACCCAAAGTCAAATCCTAACCCTAACCATATAGTGCATGTACAAGTACTTGTAGTTAAATAATATTACTTAGTATTACTTAAATATATAATTACACTGTAACAAGGACACTTAAAATAAAGTGTAACCAAACATTATATTTCAGATATTTAATATTTTGCAATTTTATAGGGTACTAACCAAATTTGTGACATTAATCATGTGAACTCATTTGTACAGATGTTCAAATGAAGCATAACTAAAGAGTTTATCATAAAAAATAAAAAAAAAAACAGTGAATGTATATAAGATCAGCAGGGTCAGATAACAAAGAAGCAATGACCATCATTAAAATCAAAAGTGAGCATTTGCAGATTCCACTAATCCTGGGTTAGCCGTATTTTACAAGCGTCTAGAACCAACAAGTCATAGTCTATAAAGATCAGAGTTCACTCTTGAAGCACTTAGACACTAACACTTGTCCAGTTGATCCATACCAGGAGGATAGTTAAAGAAGATATGTCATGTTCCTCTGAGGAGCAGCAGATTGTTGAATTTCAACACTCTACAATTCTCACCAGGTGTTAGTTATTTTTCTTCTTTTATGGTGTTTTAGTTAAATCATTAAGGGTTTGGTTCATCAGTAATGACCCGGGTGGAGAGCTGATGAGGTGATGTTTTACTGCATATATCCAAGGGTCATTTACTCATACTTTTATAGAAAGGAAGACCTGAAACACTATATTTAACTTGCTGAGATTGTTTAAATGTATTGTTTCCAGCATAAAACTTTCATTTGTGCATTATTGTTTGCTAAAGTATGGATATGTGGTGAGGACTTTCTCTGTAGGTGATTACAGCACACTATTAAGTTCAGCTCACAACTTAAACATGAGTGCTGACTCAGAAACACTCTACAAGATGTGAACTGTTAGGTTTCTGTATTCATCTGAAAACCTAGAGCTGCCTACTCTATTCATTACAGAAAACTAGTATAATAGACGACATTAAATATGCATGCTGAGGCACTCGGGCTGTACAACACAACGGACAAGTGTGGAGTGGGGAATTATTAAGCCATTGGAGCGCTGTTCCACTTCAGGCTTGATGGGTCTTTGTATAATTAACCTACATTTCAAAGCACTAAAATGATGAGCAGGGTGGCAAGAAACTGTTTTGGAATAACTTGAGGAGTGACGTTTCTACGCTGGAGTTGCTTTGAATGAGTTCGGATGGAAAGATAATGGTAAGAAGGACGTGTGGAGTGCCAATGCGCTACGCTTGTAAACATGACACTTGATGCTGGGGCCATATGGTGCAGTGTGTGTGTGTGGGTGTGTGAATGGTTGCTCTCTGAGCCTGTGTGCTTCAGCTTTTAATACTCCATTCTGAATCATTTACTGCTTATCATGAGGGTTTGTTTGTTTTTGTTTTTTTATCATAGATTAATGATTTTCAGTATTCCAGTCTGACATTGTGAAATGTAGGCTAGCTTTTATTTAGGATTTTGTAACTTTTGAGGAAGCTACTTAAGCCTCTTTAGTGTTGGGCAAATGGGTTTTACTACTAGGACACCCCAGTGAAATAAACTGCACGATCTCTCTTTAAGTTTTTAAAACGTTAGTAAAGGTATTTATATTCTTGCACAGCAACAGCAGTAGTCAACATTTGAAATGGATCAAAAAAGTTCATCAAAGTTGTCCTAAGACAAGAACGGGTATTGTTTTGGTTTTAGGACAACTTTGATGAAAGGTTTTGATCCACTTCAAATGTTGACTACAATACAAGAAAAGAAAGAAACAGAAACTTGTGGTATACACATATAATTTGTTTTGGAGGTGTATTGTTATAAAGGAAAAATGGTGAAATACACATTTAAAAAAAACAAACAAACAAAACATAAAGGGAGTAACAGGAGTAGACAGTTTTATGAGGCTCTTAAAACAGCGTTATGTTCTGACTAATATTTTATCATATCTGTACGCTTACATTGCACAGTTGCTTAATTTTGAAGTGGAAAGCATGGAGCAAGAGATGTGAGCTGATGCCATGAATTTCACATGACATTTCTCATCTTCTCTAAAGAGCTTTTGCTGCCCCCTGCTGATTTACTAGCACAATGTCAGTGAAAATGTACAAGATTTAGTGTTATAGCTGCTTGTCAGTGGGGAAAAGATACACCTACTGTAGTGCACCATAAAGGAATAATTTGCCCCAAAATGAAAATTTGCTTAAAATGTACTCACTTCCACACCATCCAAGATGTAGATGACTTTGTTTCTTAATCAGAACAGATTTGGAGAAATTAAGCATTACATCTCTTGCTCACCAATGGATCCTGTCCAGTGAATGGGTGCCGTCAGAATGAGATTCCAAAAAATATATACAATCATCCCAATAATCCACTAGTAATTTGCATGACTCCGGTCCATCAATTCATGTTCTGTGAAAAGCTGTGTGTTTGAAATAAACAAATCCATCATTAAGGTGTTTTAGCTTTAAACTGTCACTTCTAGCCAAAAAAACAAAACAAAACAAAAAAGCGGAAAAAAAGCCTAGCTCCTGTTGTCCTCTCACATCAAAATCCACTGATATATTTCTTTATTACAGTTTTCACTCCTGATTCAGACAAGACAACTTTTCACTGGTGAAAACAATACTTTGCATAGAAAACTCACACTCACAGGAGCCACGGAAGAACAATGTAATAATTTTATGACTTTTTTTAGCACCAAAATTGCCAAAATTCACTCCTCCCTTTCTGTCCCCTCCTCCTCGTCTGTCCCAACTGCTGATCCGCAGTCTGGGATTTCGAGGCTGCTCTGCTGTTTTCCAGAAGTCACTCAACTTGAGGTTGAGGACACTATCAGGGGGATGGGATCCTCCTCCTGTGCCCTCGACCCCTTTCCTACAGCTTTGGTGAAAGCAAATATTTCTGCCATCAGTCCCCTCATCACCATGATAATAAATCAGTCCCTTCAATCTGGTCATGTACCATCTGCCTTAAAAACGGCAATAATCGGACCACTACTCAAGAAACCTACTCTTGATCCTCAAACCCTTGCTAATTATAGGCCCATATCCAACCTGCCATTTCTTTCTAAGGTTCTGGAGAAAGTTGTTGCCAGGCACCTTCAGGACCATCTTAAATACAACAACATTTTTGACAAGTTTCAGTCTGGTTTCCGCTCCGCCCATAGCACGGAAACAGTCTTAGTGAGAGTTACGAACGACCTGCTGATGACAGCTGATGCTGGTTCACCATCCCTCCTTGTCCTCCTGGACCTTTCTGCAGCGTTTGACACCGTTGATCACGGTATACTTCTAAACCGGCTACACCATTCTATTGGACTTAATAACACCGTTCTGCGCTGGTTTGAGTCATACCTCACAGACAGATCTGAATCTGTGGCCATGGGAAGCTCAAGGTCCCGTTCACATGCTGTTGACTGCGGGGTTCCACAAGGGTCAGTTCTCGGACCTATTTTATTCATTCCCTACATGCTCCCCCTTGGTAAAGTTATCAGCCGCTTGGGAATTTCTTTCCATTGTTACGCTGGTGATACACACTTATACATGAAAACTGATATTCATCCATCATCATCGTCATCATCATCAACAACTTAAACCACACTCACTGCCTGTCTGGAGGAGATAAAGGAGTGGATGAATCAAAACTTTCTCCAGCTGAACAGTTCAAAAACAGAAGCTATCCTCATTGGTTCCCCTCATCAGACCAGAACATCCACCATAAACTGTATTACATTTTCAGGGCAGGACATTCCTCTATCAACGTTAGTCACAAATCTCGGCGTCAGATTTGACCCCCATCTAACCTTTGAGGCCCATATCAAACATCTCTGCAAAACATCTGTTCACCACCTCAGGAATATAGCCAGACTCCGTCCTTCACTCACCATACATGATGCTGAAAAACTCGTTCACGCCTTTGTCTCCTCCAGACTGGACTACTGTAATGCTCTTCTTATTGGGATTCCTGAGAAGAGCATCCAGAGGCTCCAGCACATACAGAACAGTGCCGCCAGGATCCTGATGAAGGTGCGTAAATACGAACACATCACTCCAATTCTTCAGTCTCTACATTGGCTTCCCATTTCTGCCCAGATCGAATATAAAGTCTTTCTCCTCACACATCGGTGTATCTGTGGAAATGCTCCCTCCTACCTTAAAGAACTCCTTACTCGACAGATCGCAGCACGTTCTCTCCGCTCCACAAACACTCATCGGCTCCTTCCCCCAAAGACTAAGGCCCGCACCATTGGGAACAGAGCCTTTTGTGCCGCTGCCTCTTGCCTGTGGAATGCCCTCCCTGAACATCTGAAGGCTCCACAAACGACTGATGGTTTTAAAAAGAGTCTAAAAACGTACCTTTTTAAAAAATCCTTCAATGTCCCTTCATGAACATCTGAGGGCTTCACAAACGACTGATGATTTTTTAAAAAAGGGTCTAAAAGTCTTTCAATTTTTAGGTTTCTTTTAGTGCTTAAATTTCTGTGTTAATCTTAGTTGGTAGTTGTTTTTAACAGTTTTTTTTTTTATTGCTTAAATTGTTTTGTTTTATTATGACATTTTTTGTAGCACTTTGAGATTTTCTTCAAAATGTAAAGTGCTTTATAAATAAAATGTATTATTATTATTATTATTATTATTATTTACAACTATGCAAAAACATACAAACATGCAGCTTTTCATTTCACAAGATGACGGAATTGACGGAATCATGTGGATGACTTGTGGATTATTGTGATGTTTTTATCAGCTGTTTGAACTCTCATTCTGACGGCACCCATTCACTGCAGAGGATCCATTGGTGAGCAAGTGATGAGGCTAAATTTCTCCAAATCTGTTCTAATGAAGAAACAAACTCATTTACAACCTGTGAAGTTGCAGTTTTTACATATTTTCTTTTTCTGACAGTACACTGAGCAATTTTTGACATTACAAATTTTGACCATAAGGAGAATGTTTTTTGTAGGTGGACACTTGGTCACTGGCTATGATAAAGCATTCCCGCCTCTAAAACCTGGAGGCAAAAATGTCTCTGCAGTCACTGCCTGTTAGCTATTAGCTTGTGAGAGGGATGAGATGGTTTGTTTACATACAGAGCCAGACATTTGGTTTCTAGAATAATAGAAATTGTATACCTGTCTGCATCTCAGGCATATATAATGATGCTTTGTGTCATGTAATGCATATTGTCCAAATCAGGAAACACGCAAGTCAGATTACCATTGCTTTTGTTACACCTCAGCAGTTTGAGAAGATGACTGTTTGTATGAGGGCAATTAGGGAGAGGAACCACATAATAGACCAGCCCTTATATGAACATACAAAGAGTTAGCCAAACATAGTTAAATGCAGCGCACTGAGTGTACTGAGAATGGATCTTATATGTCAGAACATTATATAGTGATGGACAACTTTGAGCACCTCTTTTGGAAAAGAGTTTGGATGTAATAGTTTTTGAAAGCAATTTTTAAGGTAAGTGTTACAGCTATTGGCATGATCATGACAATATCAAAATAGACTTATTATGCTTTTATGTATGTATGTTTCTTGTAAAATGCTAGTTACATATTTGTTTACTAAGACAAATATCCATAAAACGAAGTTGATTAATTTTATTTTTATATTTATGTATAATATCTTGGACATTTGACCACCAATCTAGACCCCAGATGGCCTTTTAAGGATTTCCCTTCATTATTTATTGATGAATGGCTGGCATTGCCAAACAGGAGGAGGTTCATTACACGAATCAAACACTTTGTTTGCTTGTGCGTGACAAAACTGCACTTGTGTGGTGTAGCTTAATTGTATTAATTTAGATAAATCACTGACACAAAAAAAATATTGTTGTTGCTTTTGCTGTTACACAGAGTAAGAAAAAGAAAAATGTAGCTTCTTCAGTGATGCTGGAGTCACTGACCACAAGACAAACAAGAATTAATTGAACATTAATATGAACATAGCAATTTAAAGGTCTGTGGATTGTACAGTGGATAACGAGATAACATTTTAGAGGCTGTTGTTGCAGTTTGACATTTCATGTGGAAAGGTTAATGTTTGGCATTTATTTGTTTGGTGTGAGACAATGCATAGATTTAGTCACTTAGATAACTCACTTCTAACCATTTATAACACCACTGAAATTTAATCTAGTCCTCCCCTGAGTCTCTTGATTGTAACCTTATCCAGCACTTGGCCTAGGTGAATAGCTAGGCTTGGATTTAAACAGGTTCATTTAGGGTTTGTGGTATGCGTTACGTCTCGCCAGTGAGACTAAGCTATGCGTCTACACCGATATAAGTCGATATACTGTATGTATTTCATTCTTAATGAATTGCTAATCCTAATGCTGTATATATCCTGCTGAAAAATAATCTGACTTACTACTTACTAGTAGTTAGTACTAGTATTGTAATGAAACAAAACAAACCAACTTGTTATATTGTTTTTTTATTTTTGCATTTTATTAATTACATTGGCAGTTGAAGTCATGACTGTGTTTTCCTGTATTGGAAATGGATTAGACAGGAAGCTCATAACCTCTTCTTGGACTTGTTTCAAGGCATAAGAGATGAATAGCTGATCCACTGTAGAGGCAAAATTACTCAACTTAAATTACACTGATAACCATCTCTTCCAGAAAGGAAAATGACAACTAAATTAAATCATGAAAAAATATGTTCAGTGCAAATATCACCTACATGTAATATCACATACACATGCAATAATTGCATAGGGGATAGTGAATATCTGAAGTTAAGAATGAATGGGGTCACTCTATATTTAGAACTTTTCCAATTAATATTTCATTATTTCTTAGTGAACTGAATACAGTCCAGCCATTAAGAATTAATTCCTACCAGTGTCATGAACTCTTGGAATATTAAGTGGTCGACAGAGAAATAATGACACAGCTTAGTATGTATGTTTGTGATTAAAATCCATGTTAAAAACTGAATTTTCTAAGAGCTTGCATATGCATATGTATCAAACAGTTGATAGCATCATAATAATGTATTGTACTGTATGTTGACAGTTGTTTGCATTTTCTCCTGTTCATAAAAATATATTTAAAATATAAAGAAGTGCAAATTACTCTCCAAAGTCATCCTGCCAGTAAAGTAAAACATATATATCATGTCTGTGGACATTTACAAGCTAAATATTTATACTTTGTACAAAGAATATACTTTTGCTAAATTTTATTGGTCTAAACAATCCAAAACATTTTTCTATATCAATTCAATTAATTGAAATTATTTTAATCTCCAACAGTTCTGTAAGTTGCTTGATAATATTGCTTTAAATCAACACATCATTGCCGCAAGTCACTGCTCAATCAAAAACAGAAAATAAAACTTGTCTGGCACAACAATATAAAGTTACAAGCTTTTTATTTGTTTGGTTCTCTAATAATATTAAACATTTAGCCCACCTCAAATGTGATGGAGGAGACACTTCTCTTCGGTCAGTATCATTACCATACTTAGGTTCTATTTGGAAATGTCCTCAGACACAGTTTAGTAACAGCTCAGCCAACGTGCATTATTTATATAGGAATGAGCCAAACAGATAATGTTACCCTAAGTCAGTGTAGTTGATATATTTAAGGTGCCCTTCGCAACTATCACGGGGAGCCCTCGCATACTTTCAGACACATGCATCTGGAGCTCTTGAAAGACACTACCTGCAGAACTCAAGAGGACAAAAAGTGTAACTGGAGTACTTTTCCCAAGGCATGAAAAAGCTTGTAGCACATGACAATAGGGATGCTGACATTCATGGATGCCTGTTTCGTCTGTGGGAAATCTCTTGCCAAAATTAGCACTACAGCCAAGGACATGACTCTGTCGGACATTTCTGAAATATGAGGAATTCACCTGTAAGGTAGAGTCCTGAACAAAAGAAGCCATCAGCGTTAAGTGGAAATGCTTTTGCTTATAGTCAAGAAACAAAATTAGACATATAATTAATAACCTTTTTTGTGATGTAAGTGATCTACTTGCACTTTATACTCACTTACGCTATGTTGAACCTGTATTCCACATGGAACATTTGTATTATATTTTGAGTTTTCTGTCACTGACCACACTTTTTTTGACAAAGTGACATATAGTAGCATGATTTTTGGAGAAGCATAAAATGCCACCAAAGAAAGCAGACAAAGCTGCACCTAAGAAAGGTGCAAAGGGGGAGGCAAAAGAAGATACAAAGGCAGCAAAAGATGACAAGAAAGGGGGGAAGGGAGGCAAAGGGAAAGAGGATCCAAAGAAAGGAAAAGGAAAGGGCAAACAAGCTCCAAGTGAATCGGAGGAGGCCTCCGAGGTGGAAAGGAGTGAGGTTGAGGACAGTGAGGCAGTGGATGAAGAGGATGTGCAAAGTGAGGATGATGGTGGTAAAAAGGGAAAAGGGAAAGCTGCCCTGAAGGGAGCGTCCAAAGCTATGGCAGTGAAGGCTGTAGCTAAGCCAAAGCGTGGCCAGGCGGCAGAGGAAGGCATTGACCCAAAGACCGGTAAGCGTGCCAATATTAAGGCTGCATCTAAAGCTGTGACAGGATTCCAACCTGAAGAGAAGAAGCCTCAACTTCAGCTAGGTAAAATGAAGGACATAAACTTGAAAGGGGCCTCTTCAGCTATGATGGGCTTTGCTGTTCAGGGTCAGCAGGATGTTCAAAAGAAAGAGGATGCAAAAGCGCATTTAAAAGGTGCTTCTAAAGTTCTCACCGGTCTGACAGGAAGGTCCCCATTTTTTTCAAAGCCAGCCCCAAAACAGTCTAAAAAGCTAAAAAGCACATCTAGGCTTTTCATGGGACTATCTGGCAGCAAGAAAAAAAAAGGTATGACACCAAAAGCATTACAAAGTACATCAAAGCTGTTTTCAGGTTTTGGAAAGTCAAAAGCTACAGAGGAAGACAAAAATAAAAAAGAGGAGGGTGGAAGAACATTCCTATTACTCAGTATTGGTGGAAAGGCGAATAAAAATGCAGCAGCCACCTCTGGACTGGGAGGCAAATTCAAAGGGTTTTTTGGTAAAAAGAAGACTGGAGCTGCACAATTCAAGAGTAAAGGATGGGCTCTGGGGAAGATAGCAGGAGCAGCAAACTGGCTAACTAACAAATTCATCTCATCCAAAGCATCTAGACGACTAGGTTGCTCTGTTCGTTATGACAGGTCAAGTGTGGGGCAATATCATGGCTATCAGAATGGAGGTTATGAATATGATGAGGGTGAGTTCAGCTATGAGGAAGATGACTATGTTCAAAGCAGTTATAGCAGAAATAATCCCCGGGGACGGTATAGGGGCAGAAATCATGACAGCTATGGTCAGGGGCGCTACAGAGGACCACATCAGTATGACTACTTTGAAGATGACCAGGAGTATTATGATTATCCTGAAGATGAGTATGGATTTTATGATGAGGAGAACAATTACTATGATCCCATGTATGAGGATGAGTATGGAGATGAGTATCTTGATGAAGACTATTATGATCAGTATCAGTATGATGGAAGACAACCTTATGGTTATTATGATGATAGAATGGACTATGGTTACAGGCACCAGAGAACTGATGAATTTGGATACCCTGTTGATGGTATGGAATACTATGATGAAATGGGTTATGCTATGGAAGATGAATTTGGCTACCTTGGTAATGATGTGGAATATTATGACTATGGATACTATCCAGAACAATATGATTATTATGGTGATCAGCAAAATTATTATTGTCACTATGATGGTGTTTCAGATGCCTACATGATATATCCAGGTTATCAAAATGCATACAATCAAAACCAGTACGTGTACAACGGAGAAACCGCTGCAGTTTACATGGACCCTCAGATGGCTGTTAACCAGCCATTTATGTACATGGTGGAGGATGTCATGGAACCAACAGAAACCTCAGAAATGTACGGTAATGAGTATGTTCAAATACCAACAGAAGGAATATTGACTGAGGATTCATTCAGATTCCCAAGACCACAAGTAAAACTGTTTGGAAAAGAAAAACTTGAAATTTCAAGTCCAGTGTCTCAGATTCCCAGGAGTGATCTTGAGATGATTCCAGACCAATTTGAACACCAGCCACTTGCTTCACCTATGGGCTTTCCTCTATATACTCCACAGCAACCGGAAGCTGTACAAATGTCATTATCTCCCACGCCTATATTAATTCAGCAAGCACCTGCACATATTATACCACCTACTAGTCCCATTTTAACCCGATCACCCCAAATACCATCCTCGACCGTTCTTCAAGCAAGACCCTTTTCGTCTCCAATGCCAGTGTCACCTGTCCTAAGTAGACATTCTTTTGGACTTGTTGGACCAATACCACTCTCAACACCAGCATCTCCAGTTCTTTCTGCAAGGAGATTCGATCCAACTTTGGGTGATCCAGTCTCTCCCCATTTAGTCAATCCAGATCCCATGTTTCAGAGACTTGATTTTCCACATGAAAATATCCAACCAATAAGACAATTTAACCATCTCCCCTCACCACAGCTCTCCTTAAGACAAAGCAATTTTTCAACTCGAAGCAGCCCTATACCTCACCAAAGATCTGATATGTATGAAGAAGTGAGCCCAAGGTTCTCACCAAGGCAGTCTAGAATGTTTGGTCCACCATCATACAATAATAATGCACAAAGGCAGTTCTCTCCTATTCAAAGGAGAAAATTTAGCCCCCCTTCTTCTCCACAACCATCCAGACGAGCGCCATCACCATTACCTTCTTTAAGGGGAAAATCTCCATCCCCCCAGAGAAAGCCATTTGGTTCTAGAGCACCATCCCCTCTTGTTAATGGAAGAGAGAGTCCTACAATGTCTCCACGAGGCTCAATGAGAAGAAGAAGTCCTCCTTCTTCACCTAGAGCAACCCTGAGGCAAAGTCCTGCTCCTCCAATAAATTCTCGTTTTAGGCCAATTGGTAGAAGCAATCAGGAGTCTTTCATGTCATCAAGGTCTATGAGGAAAAGCTCTCTTTCACCACAACCATCATTACAGAGGAGGAGCCCTCCACTGTCTCCAACAATAGGCCAACAGTCACCAGAGGAGAGCTCTCCATACCCATCCCGCAGAGCCAGATCTCCCATTCAAAGGCCTGTGTCTCCAAGACCAATATCCCCCTTTGCTTCTAGACCTCAGAGACCTCTTTCACCATCACCATCAGCGTTTTCTGGCAGAATTCATCATGACCTACCTACTCGTTCCTCCACACGTAGATTCAGAGGATTTGGTGGGAACAAAGTGCCAATGGGAACAGTTAAGCCATCTCCTGTCAATCCAGTTTTTCAAAGAAAAGGTCATCATGGTACTCCTCAAATGCAAAATGTCGCTCCATTTAGATCTTCCATCCATAATGCATCCATGGGTTCAGGAGCTTTGAATCAGAGTGCAAGATCCTCCCCCATCATGTTGTCAAGACAAGGTTCCAGACCAGCGGGGTTTCAAGACTCAAAGAGATTCTTTCCACCTGGAACACCAAATCCGCAAAGAGGTTTTCATAGACCTGTTGGGAGAGGGCGTCCTGTTGTGAGAGTACCAATAAGTCCTGTTCCTCTCAGGCAATCGATAAGAGGTCAGAGCCATCCTCTTGTAATGAATGCTCAACCACCTTTTCCTCAACAGGTTCCAATAAAACAGCCTGGAGTACCTTCACCACAACTCTCTGTGAGACATGTTCCAACCCCATGTCCATCACCTCAGCTTTCAGTGAGAGCTGGTTCTCCAATGACTGTACGCTCCCCATCCCCGATCCTTTCATCCTCTTTACAGAGAAATGCTCTGCATAATGAATTAATCAATCGTGCCTCAATCAGATCACAATTTCCATCAAGTATCACTCCTCAGCCTCAAGTAATAACTGAATTTGCCCAGACAGTTGAACAAGGGTCATCTCCTCTACTAACAAATGCTTTACAGAACCCAAATCTTGCTGCTGCTTCATTCACTTCACCTCTTCCAAGGTTTAAATCCCCAATGTCGCAGATCAACCAAAGTTTATCTCAGAGCTCTTCTCCAGCCTTGACAAATGCATTGCAAAATCCACTTCTCCATAATGCCACTTACCTCTCACCTCTGCAAAGGTCTGCATCTCCTCACTCTATAGTGGCACCTCAAGAGATTCAGGTAACCAGTCAGATTTCTTCTCCAATGCTCTCTAATGCATTGCAAAACCCTTACCTACGTAATGCGTCTCTCACTTCCCCACTGCAAAGAAGCACATCTCCATATTCTTCTGCAGCTGCTCAGCAGGAACCGCAAAACATTTTGCAATCTTCTTCAGCGCTAACCAATGCTCTAAAAAATCCTCAGTTACGCAGTGCCTCATACATCTCACCTCTTCAGCGGAATACATCTTTATATGCTCCAGAGATGTCACAACCTGAACAACAAGCATCAGTATTATCAAATGCACTTAAGAATCCGAACTTGAGAAATGCATCCTACACGTCTCCTTTACAGAGAAGTCCTACTCCTTTCCCGCAAGCACAAGATTATTCTTCCCCTTTGTCAAATGCATTAAAAAATCCAAGCCTTCAAGGTGCCTCCTTTCTACTACCTGATACATCAATAATATCTAGGAATTTTGGAGGCCAAAGAGAGGAGAATACTACATCTGTTCTGTCAAATGCTTTGCAAAACCCCAGTCTCCGGAAAGCAACTTACAGGCTCCCAGATGGTACAATAATATCAAGAAATGAGCCAGCACAACCAGCTCAATCTTCTTCACTGTTATCCAATGCTCTTCAGAATCCTAACATTCAAAAAGCAAGTTACAGGCTTCCCGATGGAACACTTGTATCCAGTAGCACTGATGAAGCTGCGGACACAACAAATTCCTCACCGTACCTGGGAAGTGCTCTACAGAATATTAACCTACGTAAAGCATCCTATAAACTACCCGATGGCTCTCTCTTCTCTCGAAACCAACCAGCAGAACAGTCATCCTGTCCACTTCTTTCAAGTGCTCTTCTGAATTCAAACCTTCATAAAGCTTCCTACAGACTTCCTGATGGAACCCTTTTGACTAAGAGCTCTGAACAAGAACCAGAGAAATCAATTTCATCTAATTTGTCAAGTGCACTACAAAATGTTGGTAAGGCCAACTATCGCTTACCTAGTACCTCTGGCCTGTTTAGAAATCCAAAACAAGAGCAAGCTCCCCCTTCAATGCTGTCCAGTGCCCTTCAGAACCAAAACCTTCGTAAAGCATCTTACAGATTGCCTGATGGATCAATCATGACAAGAGGTCAACCAGCTCCAAGTGAATCTCCCACATCACCCTTTCTGGGAAATGCCTTGACGAACGTGAACTTACGCAAAGCATCCTACAAGTTGCCGTCAACACTGGGACGTTCTCCAGAGGACCCAAGGTACGCAGCAGTGACACCTCAGATTCAGGGCCTGTCTGGTGAACACTGGGCTCAAAATCAAATAATAGATCTTCATGAGCCAGATGATGTCTGGTCTTCAGAAAGAGTCCTCCCTCATCATACTGTTCAGAACCTCACAAAATGGTCCATGTATAGGGATGAAGAACTGGAGAATTTTGTCATCCCTGTGTTTCCTGGCCAAGAGACAGATAGCACAGAACCTGCATGGCTACCAGATAGAGAAGGTGAACCTCAAGGCAACTGGTATGACAAGGTAAAATAACTGTCATATAGTTACTCTGTATAAGAAACTGTTGTCAAATGAAAATATTATGACTTGTTTATTTAATGGTTATTAAGCAATATAGACTATGGATGACTGGATGGATGATTTTTTATACAAGTAAACAACCCTAAAATATAAATGACTGGGCAAACTCAAAACAAGAACAATAGACACAATGCACCAAAACAGACCTGCCACACCAGCTATATTACAACAGCATACAGGTATCATTTCAACGGACCTTAGTCAGGGTAGCAGCATATTTAATTTTTTGACAGGAATGAAAACAATTTTGTGAGAGACAGAAATACAGTGTGTTCAATTGATTGTACATGCCAGTTGCTGATGAAATATCTTTCCAAAAAATTTCAGTGAACAAAAACTTAATCAAACCATGCATGCCCTTGCAAAGACTATAAGACGTGTAAGCCTGTACCTCACAGCTTTATTCTCATCTTGGTAAAATTCAATATGATGTCTACCCTGACTAATGTCTGTAAGTAAATATAGTGTGAAATTGGCCTTATATCATGATTGGTTTACACATTGTTTACACAATGCTTTTGTTTTACTGGAATGCTTTTTAGATGTACTCAATTCGAAGCCTGCCCACAATGCTGTACCGTGAACGTGCAGAGGAGGATGGCTTTGAGGACATGACACAGCTTGAGTATGAAATTACTGAATAATGCCTGAATGATTTTTTTTTTAAATAAACACACACTTACACACAATATGACAACTAAAATTTTATGTTCACATTTAAAAGAAAATGCTTTCATAAAGAATAAACTCTTTCCAGGGAGCTGCATGAAGGTGCTGTATTACTGAATTTGAAGAAAAGGTTTGAACGTAATTTGATATATGTAAGTAAATTGACAAGTTCACTACATATTTGCATATCTTAGTTATAAAGAAACACACAAATGTACTATTCATGTGCTTCTTTAGAAATAAAAATTATGTATTTTAAAACCACTGGTTAAATAAAATTAAAATGCTAATATACTGTAAAAAAAGTTTATTACTAAGAATTTTGTAAATTTTGTAAACATGAATTTAATTATAATTTAATTAATTAGTTTTATCAAAAACAGATTATGAACAATTTTTTTTTTCTTCAAAGACTTACATTGGAAGCATCCTGGTGTCTGTTAACCCATACAAGATGTTCAACATCTATGGAACAGACATGGTTCTGCAACACAAAGGACATGCGCTTGGAGAGAACCCTCCGTAAGTTCATTCATTCATTCATTCATTCACAGTACTGACACTGTTATAAAATGAACTTTCTTATCAATGCGAGGCCAATTCCTTATATTATATCTGTTCTTTTCTTTACTTTTTTGTGCTTCTCCATTGTGTCGACAGACATCTATTTGCTATTGCAAATGCCTCATACACAAAAATGATGGATGCCAAAGAAAACCAGTGCATTATTATCAGGTAGGATTAAGGTACACATTTGATTATCTCACAGAATGTAAGTGAACACATGTTCAACTAACTTAACTCATAGTAATGTGGTATGGAAAGATCAAATAATAATTGTCAGTATTCAAATAGCTGATCTATGTCCTGTCACCTCAAGTAGTCTTTTACACTGATGGAAGCATCAGTGTCAGTTCTACTTGACACAACTGATCGCCTGGAACACTTTAAACCTAGCTCTGATGGAGATAGATGTAAGGAAAGACTACTGATGTCTAGGCCATGATTGCACTAGCAGATCATGTCTCTGTGAAATGCACCCATGGCTGTTCAGAGTAGCTGGAACGACAGTCACACTCAAGCATTCAATTTCACTTCTGTCTCATGATCAGACACCTAGCTCATTACTTAAGTGCAAGCAAAAGACAAGGAAATCTGTTCCTCACGTGCCAAGCCGCATTCTACGCCAATTTAAAGCGCAATTAAGTAGTTAAACTGATACTTTAGGGGGTTACAGTCATCATGCGATTTAAATGTGCTTGTTGTCTTTTAGTGGGGAGAGTGGCTCTGGTAAAACAGAGACCACAAAGCTAGTTCTCCGGTACTTAGCCGCAATACACCACAAACAGAACATCACACAGCAGGTATGAGTTAAGCTTATAAACTCTTTTAAAACTGTTAAAACTCAGTTCATTCACATTTTATAACTCATCTTTTTCTTGTATTTTCCTTTTATGCAACGATACAGATTGAGGTATTGTGCTTCTGTATGGACTTCTGTTGTTTTTACCCTATGTGTTGCATGGGTTGTTGCACTTTGTGATATGCAACATGTGCAAATGTTATAGAGTATTAAAACAGAGTATTAAAAAATGTAACAGAAGTGATTAAACATTTATAGAAATTAAGGTAAAGGGACAACACAACGCTTTCTAGATATAATAAAGCAAAAAGTGTGTTGTTCATATTGTTCAAGTGATCATATGCACATTTTGCTAAATGAAATACAGTAAATATTAAAACTTGTCATAGATTGTATCTTTTATAAAGTGTATTTTGTCTTATTGCATTGGATTTTTTTGACATGTTATAAACAAACTCAAAACCAAATTAAAAAATCTGCCAGTGCAGTAATACGTTATACAGTCCTATTCAAGATACAATCTATGAACGCATGTCTCATGCAGTGTTGTTTTTTTTTTAAAGTAAATTTATTTTGTTTTAAGAATTGTAGATAGTTTAACAGGAATTAACAGGATAGTACTTTTCAGAGTTGTACAAATTACAGCAGTTTATTGCTACATCCTTCACACAGTTATGCATTTATGGCTTAATCTACAGATTCTCGAAGCAACTCCTCTTTTAGAGTCTTTTGGAAATGCCAAAACCGTACGGAACGATAACTCCAGTCGATTTGGGAAATACATGGAAATATTTATGGAAGAGTAAGTTCATCAATATCAAGTATCTTTACTGTGTTATGGATACACCTACAGTATTAAGAGGAAGCACTTCTTTGGAGTGCTTTTACAACTGAAAGAGGATAACAGGGTCAAGGTTAACATGAGGCTAGTTAAAATGCCTGTATGTTGGTTTACATGGGTTAAGTTGCAAATTACATATTAATGCTTGTCCAATTTTCCTGCTTCAAACAGAGGGGTAATCAGCGGTGCCATAACCTCACAGTATCTACTTGAAAAGTCCAGGATTGTGTTTCAGGTATTCTTTGTAATGCTCATATAGACATTTAAAAGTTTAAAACAAATTCTTTACAGACATCTGAAATGTTAATTTCCTTAATGTTTATCTCTTAGGCCAAAGATGAAAGAAACTATCACATTTTTTATGAGATGCTTGCTGGCCTTCCTTCACAGCAGAAACAGTCTTTATACCTTCAAGACGCAGAGACGTATTATTACCTCAATCAAGTGAGGCCAGATCATTATAGCAATAAAAGCCTCAAAAATTCAAAAGCGCTGCTGTTAGACTGCTTTTCTCTTTCATGGATGCTCTTTTTGGTTGCAAGGGAGGAGACTGTGAGATTGTTGGCAAAAATGATGGGGAGGACTTCCGCAGGCTCCTCAGCGCCATGGAAATACTTCACTTCAGTGCCGAAGACCAGAGCAGTATCTTCAGGATCCTGTCTTCCATCCTCCACTTAGGAAATGTCTTCTTCGAGAGATATGAGGTACAATGAAACTCAATCTAATGTATCTTGCTCACTTGGATTTCCCTCATGTTGCTATTTTTCAGTAGTGCCATGAATTAAGTTGAATTTTTTTTGACTCCATATCTTGGCAGACTGAATCTCAGGAAGTGGCATCAGTTGTGAGTGCTCAGGAGATCCGAGTGGTGGCTGAAATTCTACAGATTTCCCCAGAAGGTCTACAGAAGTCCATTACTTTCAAAGTCACGGTAAGAAAAACCTGCTTGGTAATGGATTCAATACTAAACAAAAAATTATCACCTGTTACATTACACAGATGTAGTTTCTATTTTTGGATATGCTTTATACTTAATTGTAATTTCTCCAAGCTATCCATTCATCCTTGTCACTAAAAACACTGATGTAAAGGTTTGAACGCTATTTGATATACTGCATGTAAGTAAATTGCAAGTCCAATGCATATTAATATCTCTTTCACGAGCTAAGACCACACCACAAAGATGCTATGGAACAGTTAATTGAACAGGATGTTGGGGAATGGTAGAAAGAGGATGAAGGGTTAGAGGGAATGGGGTGACGGTCAGGTTGATCAGGGCATCTAGAATTGACGGCCCAGAGAGACTCAGAGTGGGGGTATCGTCTCGATCGTATATTTAGGCCAGACGATTAGGACCACCGATACAACCTGAAAGAAAGAGAAAAATGGGATAAGGTTGGCTGAATGGATGAGAAAGGGAAGGAAAAGATGGGTTCGAGAGAAAGAGACAAACAGTGCGGTATGAGGCGGCCCGATATATGAAGGTTTTGGGAAGTCAGGTGACTGTTTGGGGCGTGGCCCTGCTCCCGAACCCCATGGCCCTGTCCCAAATGGCACCCTAAACCTTCACGGTCTTCCTCTGAGTCCGCACTTTCGTGACGTAATGCCGCTTTGACTGTCGGGTAGAAGTCTGCTGCGGGCTCGGCAGAAGTGCGGATCGAGGGCGCATTACGGCCGCAAAGGGGGCGCTTGCGAGCACCCTTTTGAACGCTAAAATGACTATTGGGACAATCTACGGTCTCGTGGACTTAACGGACACGCGCACGCGGTGGCCATTGTAAGTCCGGAAGACCGAAAGTGCACATGAAGTGTTCCATTTGGGACAGGGCCTTTGTTAACCAGTTAACTCCCTTAAGTATAAAGAAACATATGACTGTAATATAATTGTTTCTTTAGAACTAAAAAGTATGTATTTTGAAACTTCTGGTTTAATAAAATTAAAATGCTATTATACTGTAAATATTTTATTACTATGAATTTTGTGTGACAAATTAATTACATTTTAATAATTACATTAATGAACTGTTATCAAATGAATTGATCATGAAAAAAAAATTGTTTCATTTCAAGACTTACATTGTCAGTAAAAAAAAAATCCAGAACTCATATTTAACCACTTTTACATTCATTTGCCCATGTCATATCTTTATTATTATTTATTGACTGAGTACATTTCATAGCATATGCCAGCACTGAAAGTTAAAAGAATGTCTCTCTAGTTATCTTCTTCTTAACTGCTACAGAAGTATTTATTATATACAGCAGCCCAAAAATCTGTGGACGCTTTTTTAAATTTTAAATTAATTTCATTGTATTAGATAATAAAATTATATTTGAAAAATCACCCCACACCCGCCCTGAACACCTCTCCACACAACCATTCACACCTCCAGCAACCCCCCTCTCCCCCACACCTACAATTCAAATCAGTGAAGAAGAAGTGCGCCAGGTCTTCAGAAAGAACAAAAGAAGGAAAGCACCAGGCCCAGACGGTGTGTCACCAGCCTGCCTAAAAATCTGTGCTGACCAGCTGGCCCCCATCTTCACAGAGATCTTCAACAGATCAATGGAGCTGTGCGAAGTTCCCTCACACTTCAAACGCTCCACCATCATCCCCGTCCCAAAGAAACCCAAATTACTGGAGTTAATGACTACAGACCTGTGGCTCTAACGTCTGTGGCCATGAAATTATTTGAAAGACTGGTTTTGGCTTATCTGAAGCCTCCACTGGACCCCCTGCAGTTTGCCTACAGATCAAACAGGTCTGTGGATGATGCAGTCAATATGGGACTGCACTTCATCCTGCAGCATCTGGACAGACCAGGGGCTTATGTGAGGATCCTGTTCGTAGACTTCAGCTCCGCTTTTAACACCATCATCCCGTATACCCTTCAGAATATACTGACGCAGCTGTCCGTCCCCACCTCTGTCTGTCAGTGGATCACCAGCTTCCTGACAGACAGGCAGCAGCTAGTGAGGCTGGGAAAATTCTCATCCAGCACCCGCACCATCAGCACTGGAGCTCCTCAGGGCTGCGTTCTCTCCCCACTGCTCTTCTCCCTGTACACCAACGACTGCACATCTAAAGACCCCTCTGTCAAGCTCCTTAAGTTTGCAGACGACATCACACTGATCGGCCTCATCCTGGATGGTGACGAGTCTGCTTGCAGACAGGAGGTTAAGGAGTTGGCTGTCTGGTGCAGTCTTAACAACCTGGAGCTCAACACGCTCAAAACAGTGGAGATGATCGTGGACTTCAGGAGAAACTCCCCTGCTCTCCCCCAACTCACCATCATGAACAGCTCTGTGACTGCAGTGGAGTCATTCAGATTTCTGGGCACCACAATTTCTCAGGACCTGAAGTGGGACAATCACATTGAGTTAAAAAGGCCCAGCAGAAGTTGTACTTCCTTTGCCAGCTGAGGAAGTTCAACCTGCCACAGGACTTACTGAAACAGTTTTACTCCGCCATCATTGAATCTGTCCTCTGCACTTCATAACTGTCTGGTTCAGCTCAGCTACCAAATCTGACCTCAGAAGACTACGGAGGATAGTCCGGACTACTGAGCGAATCATTGGTACAACCCTCCCCACTCTCCAAGAACTGTACTTATCCAGAGTGAGCAAAAGGGCTGGCAAAATCACTCTGGACCCCTCACATCCAGCACACTCCCTCTTTGAACTGTTACCGTCTGGTCGACGCTACAGAGCTCTGAGCACCAGAACGACCAGACACAGGAACAGTTTCTTCCCTCAGGCAATCCATCTCATGAACACTTGACAATAAAACGCAGAACACACAAGTCTATTATTTATTCACCACACTACACTTTTTTTTTTTTTTTCTTCTTTGCATTTCATATTTGCACATATCAGACCTGTACACACATTTGTCTAATATATTTGCACATATTTGCTCATATTTGCACATATCAGACCTGCACACACATAATTGTCTATATTATATATTGTGTTTTGCTGTTTTGTACATTGCCTATTTGTATATTTGTTTACTATTCTTTTATTATCTGTGTCCTGTCCTGTTGCTGTCTTTCTGTTGCACTGCATAGCTTCTGTCACTACAACAAATTCCTCGTATGTGCAAACATACTTGGCCAATAAAGCTCATTCTCTCTTCTCTCTTAATGTATTATTATTCTATTGCATTGGATGATAAAATAAAAGATCAATGCAAAATGATTTTTTTTCTCAGAAGTAGCATTATTTTCTGAGCCATTTTTGCACTAACTTTTACTGGATTTACAGATGAGTTTTACTGGATGTAGGAAGTCAGTTTCCTTCAAGTACACAGAGGTGTAGTTCAGCAAATGAACATGTTACACTAACGTTTGAGAACCACAAAGAATCAATCTTGAACAAATGTTTTGTTTTTATATGCTTGAGTGAAAAGCATGCTGTCTTTCTTTATAACATCATCTATAATATCATAATGACATTCTTACATTTTTAAGTGTGACTTAATGGTATGAGTGTCTAAATATTTTTGCAGCCACTGCATATTGTGTTTCACATGAACTGGCACTGTTTGAGATAGACTAGACTAAAGGATATTAACAGGAAGTGTCAGTGACTCAGCTCTAGACCTTACATGACCTCCTAGGCAGACCTTAGGTCAAGGTCCCATGCCAAGTATCAACATACTGTTAGTAAATGATTTGTCATTTTTTTCTTGGAAACAAAACCCTCCAAATGCCAAGACTGTTCAATTTGATAGCAACCACAAGACACCAAAAGAAAGCCGCAAATGGTGCGTATAAGCCCCAAATCCCTCAGATAGTATAACGTGCCAAGTTGATTATGGCAGGGCAGCAGGCCATATCACTGTGGTAACCAGTGTAACCCAGTCAGGGAAAACCCTGGGCAGAAACAGACATCAAGGGGCCCTGAAGCCATATCAGCCTCCCATCATAGACTGTGTTACAGTCCTAAGTGTGTAGCAAATACCATCTAAACCACTGCAGGGGTGCCACCAAGAGGTCTGACGCAGTATTAACCCTGCCTAACCAGTCGATTACAATCACATTCATCTTAGTGCTTGTGTAGAATGACAGCATTTCCAAAATCTAAAAGGCTTTTCTACTATGAATACACTGTGATCAAAAGGACTGCGTAACAAATTTCTACTATCTAGAGTGCAACAGTGCTCACCCAATTTTTTTTTTTTAGCAGACCTAGTTTCAGAAGTATTTTTCCCATTCATTTTTTTTCCTTTGTTATAAGTTACATAAGTTCCATTGTTGAAAGTTACAGGAAACAAACCGTGAACATAACAACAATTATAACACAAACTTGGAAAAAAGATAAAGAATATATTTTACATTCATTGCAAAATATTATGCATACAAATATTTCAATACTTTAAAAGCGTAGGGAAACTGACTCATCACCATTTGCAATACTTCATGGGAGTGGGCAGCTGCTAAAGAGTTCTGTTGGAGTGATTTGCTTGTCTCTGATTGGTGGAAATTTCCCATGGGTAATGTAATTTTTCACCAGAAATTCTGTTGTTGAACATGATTATTTAAGTATATGTTGAAATAATGTGAGCTAAAGGCTTTAACAAAAGCATGTACCATTGATTAACAACCTTGTAGGTCTTAGTATGTCTGTCTTTAAAAGTTTTTGAGATATTATGAAGCCAAATTAATACATTTAAATGTAAAAAATACATGGAATTTTTACTTCTAAACCCCATTGTTGCACAAAACTAAACAACATCTCAGTATAGATCTAGTATATGGTGTAGTTATGGTATTAACCAATAGGGGCTGACTCAATAATTCTAACTAGCCAAAACTTGATCTCCTGCACCAGAAAAACCTGCCTTAAGACCATTGCACACTGAGTCCGAAATTTTCAAACATTGAAAAGTAAATACAACCTCATGTTGTGTCAATCACATTTACACACTGCCTCCGAAACTTTCGTCTATCATAAAAAAACCGGTCCAGGTTCGATTTTCTGCGTTTTCGCATCCGTAGCAAACATTCTGATAGGAAAGGATGACGAATACGAAAAGTACGAAAACGCATATGAAAATTTTGGACTCAGTGTGCAAGGACCTTTAAAGTCATACCACTGGTTGAGCTAGTGACGCTGAAATGTTCATCAAGATCCTCAGACAAAACAAGCAAGGTTATGACAAAGATATTGTGAATGAAGGATGGAGACAAAATTGTAGCTGTTTACTTAGAAAATGATAAGATAGCGGCTACAATTACACACCCGCATACTGTATGCTCCTATTTGAGTCTAATTATTTATATCAATTCATGAAAAGACAAGGCCCAACAGTAAAATCTCTCAGTCTCAGATGTGTCAGTTAAAACAAATAGAGAGCTTATTCAAATGTCTGTTCCTATTCAAACCTGAGATATGTTTGAAACTATCCAAATTTCCACACCAACAAAAGGAAAAGTCCTTAAAGTTCCAGCATTCCTTGTCCAGTATAGTTTCTGGAAATGAAGAAGCATCCAGGGTTTTTAAAAGATCAAGACGTTTCCTTATAAACTCCCATTTGTTTCCATTCCACATATTTTCCATCTGAGTATCTCGAGTTGATTCCTCAACCTTCCTCTGATTCCTCTGACCATCAACATATCCGTATTCTGTTTCAGCATCTTTCCTCACATCAGAGCTTCATCAGTTCCTGATTTCAGATGTATCATCGAAAAACCTTTCATATGATCCTTCACACAGCATCTTGTTTTGGATCAGCCTTTGTCTCACCTGGTTTTGGATAGAGCCAGTGCTCATCAATGTTCACAGTCCCATTGCCATGTTGAAATGTGCTAAGTCATTTAGACTACTACTCATGGCTGCTACTGTGACACCTCTGAGGGCTCTTCAAAGTCATTTAGCTAATTCTTTTCATTAGAGAAACAGGCACTACCTTATGTAACAGGAGAAGACCATACCCAAAGTCATTTCGCTTTGTCCAACTGAATTGCACAGTGATCTCATGCTACCAGGCTTTTCTTATCTGATGAAACCATTAAAGCCCTGCTTTCAGACATTGACACCAGAATTTTATCCCGCTAAGAGACCAAGTAAAGAGATCCAAGTAAAGTGAACTAGAAGGGAAATTCTTCTACCACAATGTTAAACTATTTAAGGAAAGATTTTTTATTTAAAGGCCTTAATGTCATCAGTTGAAAGGGATTAGTATTGTCTTGCCACAGATGCCGGGGTGTGTTTACATTTACCGACATAGCGCTGTAGGCTGGTCCTCTTAAGGGCCATATCAGTTTCACCTGCCTACTGATAGTGCCTTAGCAACATTTCATCTCAAAGAGATCAGCAACATTTGAATAAAGCTGGTTTCCAATGAAAGTGGCATGTTTTAATGTAACAGAACAAGTTTACCCCTTTCAAAAACATTGTTACAAGTATTTCTGATTATTCTGTCCTTTTTTTTTTACAGGAAACA
Source organism: Tor tambroides (assembly GCA_021397915.2). NCBI lineage: Eukaryota > Metazoa > Chordata > Actinopteri > Cypriniformes > Cyprinidae > Tor > Tor tambroides. The sequence goes on from JAFVLL020011955.1 coordinate 166,338, forward strand.
ATGAGGGAAAAGATCTTCACCCCCTTGACTGTTGAGAGTGCAATAGATGCCAGGTAGAAAAACTCCTACAATGCTAAATGCTATACTGTATTTCACTTAAAGGTGCAGTTGGAGATCTCGGAAAATGCTAACTTTAGCCTGATAGCACTGAAAGCGAACGTCCCACCCTCCCTGCAATCGCCGTCCAAAGCCACGCCCCCTGAACGCACATATGCTCAAAGAGCAGAATACCAGAGACAACATTAATTACTGCAATAGACTACATTAACGGTTTCCAATTACAGTCCTCGCATACCCCCCTCTACAGATTTCATATGTATATCTTATCACGTCCGACGGTTGTTCTATTCAACCGTAAATCATTAAGTGCCCTGCGAAGTGGACATCATCAGATATTCTGCCATGATTCAAGTTCAAAGCGAGCGTATATGTTCCATACAAACGGCATTAAAGTGTGCGAGACGTGGATTTAAATAGTATTTATTTACAGAGGTATATTATGTCACACTTCACACTTCTAGTAAGTTTCGTCTGTGTGTGAAGACACTGCGCAGCGCAAATCCGTGAGTGAATGCTCCTAAGTTAAATAAACTTAAACAGATTTCCCCTGCTCAGGGAGTAGGAACACTGTGTAGGGAGCATGTCGATCGACACAGTTCATGCACGTAGCTCTCTTCTAACGAGCTGCTTATCTGAATCGGGTGTGTTAACTAAGCGAGACATGCAAAATATGCAGAGCGGGGAGCGCGAGGACTGGAATTGGGAAGCGCTGGGCTACATCATGTGTCATTCACCGGTGAGAAAACTTTTTAGCACCGTTAGTAAAAGTAATACAATACCAGGAAGGAAGATCGGGTTGTTGATGTTTGTCTGCCATTCTCGCTCTGTCTGCAATAGCGTGCGTGAACGCGCTGATGACGTATCGTGTCTGCACGAACAGGGTGCGCAGAGGTATACAAATACATACCTTGACAGACAGGTAGGAAAGACAATTAAAACGCTCGGACCGAGGGTTTTGATTGGACGAACATTTCTTGGTCCTACACCTTCCACAGAATATATAAATACAGATAAATACATTTAGACCACTTAACTTAATGATTACTATCAGGATGTGAAGAGACTTTCAACCAGAATAACAAAAAATGTTTCTGAAGACAATCACCAATGGCACCTTTAAACATTCCTACTTGCCAAATAAATAAAATATTGCTATATTTATTTATTTACTTACTTATTTATTTATTAGTTGTATATTATCTAAAGCTTCAGCCAAGAAAAAAACAGTCTTACGTACTGAACAATCGGCTTTATAATGATTTTACAACGTCCAGATAGTCACCGAATAAGCCACGCCCCTCTTTCCATTACCCGCCTTGGTATTTGTACCTGTCAAGAAGAAGAAAAGTGAGCTCGGCCTCTGTTTTCAAGCGCTTTGAAACTGTCAACTTCCTCCGGGGAAGACAAGTTTACCGATGTTCACTCTCGTCTTGCTGTTTTTGATTTCGTCGCTTTTTGGTCTCTTTATTTTTTCACCTGTCTTCCTATTCCTTTAGACGTTTGGCTTTATAAGCTGTTATCGCGTCGCGATGAAATTAACGCTAACATTTACAAACTCCTGAAATGTACTATACTTCATGAGTCTATCGCTCTCAATAATAATAAAAAGTCTATCGCTCTCAGCGTCAGTGGACGCAAAAAATGATTGACAGGCAGAAATCCCTTTACAAGCCTTCTGATTGGCTCCATGAGACTATAGGGCTGTCACAGATAGCGTCTCGTGATATGACATTTATGTCAGTTATATTTTTCAGCAGATAGGATAATTTTCTGCATAAAATCACTTAACTTTAAGTTAAGTTGTGTGACAAGGAACGCTTCCTAGAATGAAATAAAAAAAAGAATGCAGTTATATAGATAATATTTATAAATAATAAAGAGATTTGATAAGTTAAAGGGTATTAAGAAATAAGAAATATGGAATTGAGAAACAAAGAGATTAATAAACATTCGGATGTATTAGTTTTAGCATCTGTGTCATGAATATTTCCATTCAGGCACACATTCAGAAAAACCGCATGTAGGGTGCTTCAGATTTTATTGTCTAACCACTGAGCACTGAGGTAATCAAATTATGGTAATTTTCCCTCTCCAACAACAGAGATGCTGTTGCCAAGATCCTGTATTCCCTTCTGTTCAGCTGGCTAACAGACAGAATAAATAGGCAGATTTATCCTCGGAATGAAGCACTTTCTATCTCCATCCTTGATATCTATGGATTTGAGGTATGCTGCTGTAACTTGTTTGCTCGCCCCAGTAAAAGGGTTTGCTAATACTCTACATTGCTGTAAAATTAGGATTTCGTTTGACTGAATTTCACTTTTTTTGTGCTTTGCAGGATCTTACCTTCAACAGTTTTGAACAGCTTTGCATAAATTATGCAAATGAGTACCTTCAGTTCTTTTTCAACAGGGTCATTTTCAAAGAAGAACAAGTAAGCTGTCTTTATTCACTCTAATCCTCTGAGAACTGTAAATGAGTGAATTGCCTGTGGTGTGCATCTGAACAATGATTTTCTTTTGAATATCCAAGGATGAATATAACAGAGAGCAAATCAGCTGGGAAGATGTGCCTTTCTCTGACAACCAGGCCTGCATTGACCTCATTGCAGCAAAGCCATGTGGGATACTCCGAATTCTCGATGACCAGAGCGGGTTTCCACAGGTGTCATTTCTTCTTAATGTTCAGTGTTCTTGTTAGTGCTTATCTATTCAACGCTACTAGTTTGCATCATTTGCATTTTAATTATCCTGCTTTTGAATGAATTTCCTCTAGGCTACAGACCATACCTTCCTTCAGAAATGCCACTATCATCATGGCAACAATCCACTGTATTCCAAGCCAAAAATGCCTCTCCCTGAATTTACTATCAAGCATTATGCTGGGAAGGTCACTTATCAGGTGCATTTAAACTACTTGCCTTGAGCTATCAAATATTTGAATTATTCCCTAAAAAAGTATTAATGGAGGAATGGACCGAACTTTCTTTGATGCTTCACAGGTTCATAAATTTCTGGATAAGAATTACGATCAAGTTCGCCAGGATGTTCTTGACCTTTTTATTCAGAGCAAAAACAAGGTGAGAGAAATGATTTAGCCACCATTAGCTAGGAGTTAAATGACCCTAATAAACCTTATGAACCTTATCTCACTGTGGTTTTAGATGGTTGCATATCTCTTTATGAGCTATGCTGAGGCCCTCAACCAACAGAAATCCCACGTTGGGAAGAACAGCTCAGTAACGCGGCGCCATCAGGCCTCAACGGTGGCGGCCAAGTTCCAACTATCTCTAATGGAGCTCATTGAAAAGATGGAGAGGTAGACCACCTAAACTGTGCATTACGCTGTCTACATGAATCTCTTGTTGACTTTGATTGGCTTCAGATCCATCAAGTTATTTATGACCAAGTACTTTGTTTTATTTTGTACTAACAGAGCCAACCCATATTTTGTGAGGTGCATAAAGCCAAACCAAAACAAGGTAACGAACAGCAGTCACTGGGTTCAGAGGTATTAAGCTATTTGTGTATTGGCTGGAACTGAAATAGATTGAGAGAGTGTGTGTAACCCTGCAGGAGCCTGGTGTGTTTGACATGGAGCTGGTCAGTGCCCAACTTAACTATTCTGGGATCTTGGAAACAATTCGAATCAGGAGAGAGGGCTATCCAATCAGAATGCCATTTGATGTCTTCCTTTTCAGGTAAGAGCTAGAATTGTCAAACTAAGATGAGGCAAGCTTGACTCAAATTGAATTAATTATTAAATAATTTGGTTGTATTTAGATACAAGTCCCTGCTAGGCCTCAAGCAGCCTCCTCCTGCCAATGGTGAAAACTGTGTCATCATGTTGAGGAAGCTTTGTCCTGTTAGGCCAGGGACATTTCAAGTCGGTGTCACCAAGGTTAGCATGATTCTGAAAGTGCACTTGTTACTATTCATCTAGTCTCAGCTGCATCCGAAATCGCATACCTCCCTGCTATATAGCAGTCTTAAAACTGTATTGAAAAGAGTAGTGTGTCCGAATACACAGTATTCATAAAACACTGGGCGAAAAGTACCTGGATGACTTACTACATTTGGTGAGATTCTGAAGTGCACATCTGATGGACACTTTAGCATCTCGTGAGGCCGTAATAGATGAGTTATGAATGGCAATGAAGCAACATAACTGACATTGTTAGGTCACATGACAGTGGCAACCTGACAGATGTAGTACATCTGGATTTCATTCATACTGCACACATTCATACTATAAGAATATATTTTTTAATGGTTGTAAAGTAATTACTAATTCAAAAGAAGTACCTACTCAGAGAGTATCCAATTTTGGACACAGCCTTAGATTGTCAGACCACCCGCATGTAGATTTTGGCCAGGATATTTTACAGCTTGATGTGAAAGGTCTAGCTACTTGAGCATTGCACATTTTGTTTGTTAGTTGTTCATGAAAGAGGACATATACTTCCTGTTGGAGAGCAAGAGGGACAGAGTAAGGCACGTAGCTGCCCTGACTCTGCAGCGTTACGTCAGGATGTTCTTTGTGAGAAAACGCTATACGGCCTTCCGCATGAAGATCATACGGCTACAGGCACACTGCCGAGGCTTTCTCACAAGGTACAAACTATCATTTATCATTCAAAATCCTTCTAGCTCCTAGGACCCCTTTTGTAAAAATATGAATTTTACATTCTTTGCACAGGAAACGGTATGTGAAAATGAGAGCCAGCCTGGTGAAATTCCGCTCTCTGATCCATATGTATGTTGATCGCAAGAGATACATCAAGGTAAGAGCAATGTGGTTTTAGTGCGTAGTGATCAGGCTGAGCAACAATCCCACATCTAATTGGTTTACTTCTTTTTCTTTTGTTTTAGCTGAGGTATGAGGCCAGGAGAAAGGCAGAAGAGGAGCAAAGGAGAATTGAAATGGTTGTAATGACATTCACTGTCTAAATGGACAACATTTTAGTTATTTCTTAGAACTACAGTGTATAGGGCAAAATATTATGGAATTATTTTCACTGAAAAACTTATATTGATCAGAACCTGTTCTGAATATGGCACTTTATAATTTATTTGCAGGAGCTGTCTAAACGGGAAGTGGTCAACGTCACTCATCTGGTCATTCCAGCTGAACTTGGAGCATTGCTGCAGGCAGCTGCCGGTACTGCATTTTCTCTTGCTAAGAATAATATAATATATTTAAATAAATGACATTGAACTTTGTGTTTATCAAAGAATCATAAAAATGTGTCAAGGTGTTTTACTGATTTTTTTCATCAAACAAAATAAATATGGTTTTTGAGCATAAAAGATTAAAAAAATCACTGTCTGTCTCTGTTCTCACTTTTTTTTTTCTTTTTTTTGTAGGAGGTAGAGAGCTCCATTCTGATTGCTTGGCTTTAGTCCAGGCTCCCACAGTTCAGGTGGAGTCACAGCTCACGCTACCTCTTGACATCAACAACTACACTATCTCCAAATTTGTCCAGATTCACTTCAAAGTAAGACATGCTTAAGCAATTTATTTCAAAATCACAAATAAGCTCTCGTACTCATATATGACATATTTTTTTCTGAGCTGACTGATATACAGTATATTAAGTTGTATGTTTTTTTTTTGATGAATGAATAGGAGGCAAAGTTTGGAATGTTAACAGCACCTTTGAAGACACCACTAACCCATGCTGATGATGATCTTACACATGATGCTCTAGATGTCTTTGTCATGGTACACTGCATTATATTCTGTTGAAGATTGATACATGCAATAGAGCTCAAATGTGAAAATCCTATTTATTTTCTCTATAGAGAAACAGATTTTTAACAATAACATATAAACCTTTCAACACAGACCTACTATGAGCATGAGGTATGTGCCTCTGTTGTAGCCATAAATCAGTGTGATTTCAACTTTATTAGCATTGTTGTTTCTTTAACTTTGTAGATCTTGAGGTTTATGGGTGACCCACATCTAAATGGAGCTCAGGAGAATTTATTTGGAAACTACATCATCCAGAAGGGGCTTACCAACCCTGGCTTGCGGGATGAAATCTTATGTCAAATTGCCAATCAGGTTTGGAGAAACCCCAATCCAGATAATTCAGAGAGAGGCTGGCTGCTGCTGCTAGCTTGCCTGAGTGCGTTTGCACCATCAGCCAAAATGGAGAAATACCTTCTGAAGTAAGCAAAAAAACAATATTTACATTGAACATGTCACGAACTACATTTGAGCCTTCATTACGTTTTGGCTTTTGTATGTTTTAGGTTTGTCTCTGATCATGCCTATAATGGATTCAAAGCTGTTGGCCAACACAAGCTCATTCAAGCCATGCAAAAGTCCTTGTATGGACCGGAGACAGCGAGGACTTACCCATTGTCCCTTCTAGAATGGACAGCCAATAGGAAGAAAGCAAACATGGTTTTGCAAGTGCACTGTTTTGATGGTGTGTGTCAGTTTCACTTGCACTGTTTGAATTTCTGCAACCTTGAATCAGTGTTGGCCAGTTAAAACTCTTATCAGTCAAGGTCTAATTCAGTTGCATTTAACTTAAACCTTAACTAAACTTTAAGTCTCGTTGCACCATTACTCTAACTCTATTTAAGTTTAAGTAAAATAAAACCTTGATTAACAAATCCTCCAATTTCTGCCTAATTTAGTCTTTATTGGTGCAACCTACCCTCAGTTTTACTTTTCAAATGCACATTTCAGCACTAACTCCTGCTGAAAAACAACAAATGAATCCAGCCTAAGATGTCTGGCTGGTTTTAGCTGGTGTTACGGCATGGTCATAACTGATTTACAGTAGTAGGCTGGTTTTACATTGGTTTTGACCACTACTTTAGCTGGCCAGGCTGAAACCAGAATATTTTGAGATATCCTTGTTTGAAATAAAAGGTATATGCACACTTTTATAAGACAAACTCAGTAGATAGCTTACAAAATAGTTAAATAAATCCCTGAAAGGCTCTTCCATCATGGCAATCCCCTAAACCAGCCAGACAGGTTCCTTTGTTTCTTAAAACCCTCTGGAGACAAAGCGCATCTACAGTATATCAGGTGATACTTGATCTGTAATGATACACAGAATAGAAACAGTCATTTGCGTGTAATCTTCACTCACACATGCCTGTCAAACCACAGCTGTTAAACGTCATGTTGTATTGACAGGGACATCTTTCCTTTGCCCTGTGCACTCCTGGACGTGTGGGGAGGAGTTGGCTGGAGATATTCTACAGCATAGGTACATAAACATACACAAACTATCCTTATGTTTCTTCTCTTGATCCAACCGTTTTTCGTTCTCATGTCAGCCAAAACATCTTTTGATTTTTCTCAGTTTCAGCCAGGGTAGGTGTTGTAATGTTACCATCCATTTACCACAAAGAGCTTTTTAATATGCTGTATGCCATGTCATTAGTGAATGGCTCTTTCTTACGGGCATGTTGGGCTATGTACAGTCTATAATGAGGCCTTCATTATCTCTGCCATCTGTAATTTGCCTGAAATGAATAGTCCCCTTAATTGGATCCGCAGGGGTGTGACGGAGGCCTGGAAGGGGTGTTCGGTTATCATGAAGGAGCATGGACAGTGGGCGGAGCTCGCAGGGCATGATTATGTAATGGATTTGATCGCAGACATGGAACTGATGAGAAATTTTCCTAAGCAAAAGTCCTACTTCATCATCTCTGCTGAGAGTTCCACCAGAACTAGGCCCAATGCCAGCCTGTCAGTATCTAAATGATAAGCTTGCATGTTTATTGTACTTTTATTTACATGGGTTATGTAAGCTACAGTAAAATGAGATATGATCATAAATATGAATTATATTTTAATAGATCTGTTCACCGTGTAATTTAAAAGTGATTTAAATGTAAGTGTGCAATTTCTATGGCATTAGTAGCTCCAAACTAATGACTAATGAACTAATGGGAGTGCTTGAAAATATTTTTGTTTAGTGCCACTATTTGCACAGAAATGACAAACTTCACTTTTAAAGCACAAATAGTGAATGTTTATATTATAAATATTGTAAATAATTTCTGTTAATGCTTTGCTAGCTGATTTGTCAGTCACCTTGGACTTAATAATGAAATCCAGTGGGTGGCGCTTCCTGCAAAAGCATACGTTTAAATAGTCCCCTATTTAAAGCCATGATTCCACTAGTAAAATTGTCCAATACCAGGGAGAATTCTTGGATAAAGTGAATGTTATTCATAGCTCAGCATCATGTGGTCTGTATTGTCTATGTGCCATCTTTGAAACAACCTCCATGTAGAATTAAACAGTTTTGTACTGTATATGCCACTAATATCATATACATCATTTTAAATAATAATAAAAAAAATAATAATAAAAATAGTTATCTTTATCATTAACTTTTTAAAGAGCAAAAATTACATGGTCAGTTTATAAGTGTAGTTATAGGCTTTATATGTTTATATGTTTTAAGTATAGTTAATTTTAGGGGAAACATTTTTTGCGGCATTATTGTGTTGTTATCTAATATTTTGCCCTTAATATGAACTTTCACAGGGCTCTGTTTGGAAGCGGATTTGATTCTGATGATGACAGCTTACTTCTACTCCCTCAGACAATGCCAAGCTCCAGTCTGCCAGATTCAGATGAATATTACAGCCACGGTCAGTTTTTTTTTTTTTTTTTTAAAGCTGCTTTTACATATTCTGTACTGATTTCTGATTTCTCACTACCTGTAAAAAAAAAAAAAAAAGTAGAATCGGACTTTAGTGAAGCACCAACTCATAAAGGCATGGACAGATATCTCGACAGCCTGTTTGACCCAGTTTTGTCTGATGGTAATGGGGTAAGTGTCTCTTGTTCATTCATGCCTAATTCAGATAACTGTAAATGCATTAAAAGCAATATTATTTGGGGGTTAAATGCAACTATTTATGGAAAGAAGCTTAAAAATATAACATGAATGCATGAAGAAAACAATTGGCCACTTGATCCTCATAGTAAGTGATTGAGTGTATCAAATGTGCTCTGTGGGCGCCAGGTCCCCTGCACTGGGGGTGATTAAGTTACCAGTTTACCGTATTTCTCGCAGCATTGAGCATACTTTATTTTTTTGCCTTTGGCTTTGTTATTTTGAGAGAATATCTGGTCTTTTTATATATTTATGGCAGTGGGATTAATTAATACATTTTTTGTCAAACATACAAATTTTGATTGAGGGCACTTGTAAAAAATAAGCATGGGAGTTTTTCAATCTAAAAGGACTAGTTACAGTGCCCTCCACTAATATTGGCACCCTTGGTAAATATGAGCAAAGGCGGCTGTGAAAATAAATCTGCATTGTTTATCCTTTTTATCTTTTATTCAAAAAATTCACAAAATTCCAACCTATCATTGAAGTAAAACAATTGAAAGTGGGGTGAAAATCTCATTGTGAAATAAATGCTTTTTCTAGTTCATGTTGGCCACAATTATTGGCACCCAATTATTGCAACGTAATTTTTCCCAGGGTAACAGCTCTGAGTTTTCTCCTATAATGCCTGAAGAGTTTGGAGAACACCTGATAAGAGATCAGAGACCGTTCCTTCATCCAGAATCTCTCCAGATCCTTCAGATTCATAGCTCCATGTTAGTACTTCTTCTCTTCAGTTCACCTCACTCATTTTCTATAGGGCTCAGGTCAGAGGACAGGGACAGCCATGGTAAAAGATTCATTTTGTGCTCATTGACCCATATTTGTGTTTAGTTTTTTGGATTGTTGTCCTGGTGGAAGATCCAAACACGGCCCATTATAAGATTTCTAACAGAGGCAGTCAGGTTTAGATTTTTTATCTGTTGGTATTTGATAGAATCCATGATGCCATGCATCTGAACAAGATGTCCAGGACCTCTGGCAGAAAAACAGGCCCACAATATTAAAGATCCAGCAGTATATTTAATTGTGGACATGGGATACTTTTTTAATCCCTGTTTGTACTAAACTCATCTGGTGGGTTTGCTGCTAAAAAGCTCTTCCTTTTTTTTTTAGTTTCACGTGACCATAGAAGCCAGTGCCATTTGAAGCTCCAGTCGTGTCTGATAACTGAATATGCTGGAGTTTGTTTTTGGATGAGCTAGGAGAATTTTTCTTGAAACTATCCCGAACAACATGTGGTGATGTAGGGGCTGTTTGATCATTTTTTTTAGGTTTTCTGACCCGAAGACTAAACTAATCTCTGCAGTTCTCCAGCTGTGATCCTTGGAGAGTCTTTAGCCACTCAAACTCTCCTCCTCACCGTGCATTAGGACGATATAGACACATGTCTTCTTCAAGGCAGATTTTTAACATTTTTAGTTGATTGGAACCTCTTAATTATTGCCCTGATGATGAAAATGGGGATTTTCAATGCTTTAACTATTTTCTTACAGCCACTTTCTAATTTGTGATGCTCAGCAATCTTGTTCTGCACATCAGAACTATATTCTTAGGTTTTACTCCTTGTGATGGATGATTAAGGGAAGCTGACATTTGTGTTCCTCATGTTTATAATCCTGTGGAACAGAAGTCATGGCTGGACAATTTCATGCTCCTAGTCACCCTGGTGTGCTAAAAATGTAAATATGAATGGGAATATACTTCAGAGATATTTTACTCATAAAAATTTCTAGGGGTGCCAATAATTGTGGCCAACATTCATTGGAGAAAAACATTTATTTCATCATGGGATTTTCTCCCCACTTTCAATTGTTTTACTTCAATGATAGGTTAGAATTTTGTGAATTTTTTGAGTGAAAGATCAAATGGATAAACAATGCAGATTTATTTTCACAGCCGCCTTTGCTCATATTTACCAAGGGTGCCAATATTAGTGGAGGGCACTGTAGTTTAAAAATAATTATTTTTGGCTCACTTAAAGATCCTAGACTGGTAATGATAAACCAGACTCCTGTGGTCTAGGCAAGCATGGCTCTGTCTCAGTTGCGCTAGTAAATGGGCCATGCCCCTCTTAGAGAGTATAAGGTACTCCCATGGGGAGATTGATTTCTCATTTGACTGAGTTGGGCATGGTCCAGCCCTGAGTTGAGAGCATGTTTTGCTTTGCCTTATCTCTCCTGCAGGATTTTGAGAAGTCATCCAGCATGTCCAGCCGTATGAAGGGAGCTGGTGGGATTGGAGGGGAGGATGGTGACATAGAGAAGCCCCTCTCCAGCAGGCCTTATCCCCCCAGACTGCAGCCCGGTGGTGAGCTCTGCATCTATTCTCTTTCTGCTCTCTCCTTACCACACATCAATGATGCATGGGTTTCCGTAGGGTCAATTGGTATCTGAAAGCAATCAATTGCCGGATAAACATTCAGACTTGCAAATTATTGTAAACTGCACATTTGCAAATGCTTTGCATGATAAATGATCAGTGTACCATTTAGATTGATTTAATGCTTTGGTGATTTTAAGTGACTGTGGCTTTTGGTGATTGGTGTTCCATGGGTCATTCTACAAAATGGGTGCCAGCTGTGTTCCTTATATTAAAATGTATTATGTACATTTTTCTAATTAAATTAACAAAAATCCAGAAACTTTATTTTTATGATAAAATATTTTGTAAACAAAATAAACAGTAATACATGATTAGATATAATTATATTAAATTTCTAAAATTATGTTAAAAGTTATTTAGTTAGCTTAAGGTGCAACAATGCACGTTTGTCTACACATTTGTTTTGTTTAACTATTTCAACTGTAAAACTGTCAACACTGTTACTTTTCTGAAGACATAATTCTGACATATGTTTACTATTATTGTAAATTGAATGTCAGCTGAAATAAAATATAAAAATTCTAATGATTAAATTTTGGAAACATTTCTCATTTTCACTTTCTTTCCATGTTTAACCCCAGCAGGCACACAACAGGCACACAACGTCATAAGACGTTGATATTTGGTTAAATTTTGGTTGCGACGTCGGGTGACCAAAATTCAATGTAAATCCAACGTCTAATGTCAATGTTAAATTGATGTCCAATACCGACGTCAGCTGACTTTGAGATTTTGTTGTTTTTAGGTTGTGTAACCAAAATTCAACGTTAAGTCAACGACAAATTGACGTCAAATATTGACGTCAACCCGATTTTCATTTTCAACCAAAATGCAACGTCTGTCCGAAGTCATGTCCAACGTCAACCTGACGTTACATAGATGTCTGGTGCCTGCTGGGACTTGAAGTACTAAAATAACTAAAACAAAATAAACAAAACTTAAAATAAATAGAATTTAATAAAAACGATAAAGGCATATTAATAATGACAAATAACACAACAGAACTGCTAAAACAAAAACTCTCTCACTCTCGCTATATAGATATATAGATCTCTCTCTCTCTCTCTCTCTCTCTCTCTCTATATATATATATAATAAAATCTAATTCAAAATATTAACAAAAATTATAATAGTACACCAATGATACTTAAATACCTAGATATATTGTTGAGAGTCTGTTTTGATTTTATTATATAATGTAAACTTAATTTGGGCAACTCATTTTAAAACTTTAAAACCTTTCTTGACTTCAAAAAACACATTTTTGAATAGTAAAATACACAATATTTTTAACACATCCATCCTGTTAATGAACAATATAAGCTGCAAGGTGTTTATTTCACTTTCAGTAGTATTGTGCATATTTATTTTATATAGGGGGTTAGCACAGCTAATTGAGTTTCATCTGACCTCAAAACCCTAGCCTAGCCAATCCTTGCTTACTGATCCTTAGCCATATTTACTGTCCTCAGCGGTGCCAGTTCTACCTGTTATGGGAGGAACAATGATGCCACCTATACCTATGCCAGCTATGTCTTCTGTGCCTCATGCACACGCCCCTACCACCGTGCCTTCAGTACCCCCAATGCCAGCTATGCCTTCTATGCCAGCTTTCCCTGCTATGCCACCTTTGCCAGCTATGCCTAATGTGCCACCAATGCCTGATATGTCAGGTATGAATGCTGCATAAATGATGGTTTCCGCTGATTTATTCTCTGGGATCATTTGTGAAAGACAACACTGTTGTGTTCTAATCACAGTTATTAGAGTACATCTGCTTTATCTCTAAAGGTGTGGATCCAGCTGTCTTAGCACAGCAGCAGCAAGCCATCATCAACCAGCAAGCGATTATATTGGTGAGCACATACAGCATGACTTAAACTTGTAGTTAACAGCTAAATGCATTTGAATGCTGAGCTAATGTGATGTACCACAGGCTCAGCAGATGACAATGCAAGCCATGGCCCTCCAGCAGCAGATGTATAATTCAGCACATGTGCCAGCTCCCCGCTCCAGCCAGTACAGCCCTGTGAGTATCTCTGAGCACTGATTACAATATAGATGATAAATCATTAGATATAAAGAGAACACTTTGATTATATTATAATGGCATGTATGGAAGTCATATTAGCACTTTAAATTCCCACATACACTAAGTTTGAGGTTGGTAAGATTTTGAATATTTTTTTAAATAAGTCTGTTATGCTCACCAAGCTGCATTTAGTAAATAAAAATACAGTAAAAACAGTGATATTGTGAAATAATATTATTAAAATATTAATATAACTATTTTCTATTTGATTATAGGCAACACTTTAGTATAGGGACCAATTCTCACTGTTAACTAGTTGCTTATTAGCATGCATATTATTAACATATTGGCTGTTTATTAGTACTTATAAAGCACATATTCTGCATGACCATATTCTACATCCCTAAACTTAACAACTACCTTACTAACTATTAATAAGCAGCAAATTAGGAGTTTATTGAGACAAAAGTTGTAGTTAATGGTTTGTTAAAAGTGAGAATTGGACCTTAAAATAAAGTGTGACCTGACTGTTCAAAATCAAATTTGTTCCTGTGATGTTAAAGATGAATTTTCAGCATCATTACTACAGGCTTCAGTGTCACATGATCCTTCAGAAATCATTCTCATATGCTGATTTACTGCTCAAGAAACTTTTCTTATTATTCACAATGTTGAAAACAGCTTGATATTTTTGTGGAAACCATATTACATTTATTTTCAGAATTCTGAACAGAAAGTTCAAAGGAACAGCATTTATTTGAAGTGGAAATCTTTTGCAATATTATAAACTTTTAGATCAATTAATGCATTTTTGCTAAATAAAAGTATTAATTTCTGGCCACAAACTTTTGAATGGTAGTGCACTTTTTTTTAAACATACTGATGGACAGTTAATAAATTCAAAAAGCTGTTGTCATAATTTTTAATCATTAAATGTGTCTTATTTGAAGACTAAACAAGAAACTGGACCTGTTTCCTACAAACCAACCCCTGCTTCTCCACCACAGAAATCTTCACAGCGACAGTACAGTATGTCATTATATCAGCCTATATAACTTCATGTTTAATTTTACTGATTAAAATGCCTATTTCATTAGTATGTTGATATGTTTCCAAAGGCCCAACTAGAAGGGATCCACCAGCAGGAGATGTGGTGCGAGCCACTATCTCAAACTCTGAACATTTAGAGCCAAGTCACAACATCAAAGACATTATCAAGCAGTACCAGGAAAACCCTGTAAAACCAACAGATATTGCCAGGTGAGAAATGAACATTTTTAGATCCAAAAGCCAGTTCCACATCTTTAATAATGAATGACCTGAACTGAAAACTGATATACAGCTAACCAATGTTCTCCTTGACCTTGCAACAAAACATTGATAAAATATTAATCAAAAGAGATTTTTAAATTAGAACAGAACAAAGACCAAAGCTCTAAATGTGCTGGACTTGAATGCAGGAGGGAAGCTAAAGTGTTTTTGAAGAAACCAGACCCCCATGATCAAGCTATGATGATTCTTAAGGACCAGATGAGTGCTCCACCTCCACAGGTAGATCACTCATAGATTATTTACAGATAAACTGACAGTGTTAAAGTCATATTAGTTAAAATTATGTAAAGTATTACCAATATGCTTTAGTATTACCATTGCGGTTAATGCTTAGTATATTGGTGTCCCACAACAACCAGCGAAAGAAAACCTACACTTCAGTCTCTCCCTCATCATCTGCAAAGGAGTATGATTATGATGGTGGGGAACTGAAACCAGCAAAAAGCATAACGATGCAGCGATCACCTCCTGTGCCAGCTGTTAGTCAGAGATTCCCAGCCCCTGCACCTGGTAAACTCAGATCATCCATATAATTTAATTTCAGTTCAGTATAGAGACCATATTAGCATGGCTTATTGTGTTGCATTACAGTATCTAGAGAACTTCCAGTAGAAGAGGAGAATATTCAGACTCAGCTGCATAAGAGGGGCAGTGAAGAGCACTACACCTACACCAATGTACCATGGAAGATCTACCTGAGGAAAGAGGCTAGTGTCATTTGTGTTGTGATGGGTCAATGGGACACAGTGCCTTTGCTCTAAAATATGGAAGTGATTATGAAACATTAAATTTGTGTCATGTGTTTTTAGGTTTTTTATCCGAAAGATAGTTTCAACCACCCATTGATGCTAGAGCTCTTGTTCAAGCAGGTATTTTTTTTTTTCAGTTCACTTTGGTATTAGGGCTATCAATTGATATTTGTAATCTTATAAGTTTATACTTAACATAAACTTAAGCCTAGTCCTAGAATAAAATGTAAGTCTGAGCTGTTTCAACTGAAAGAAACTTGCACTGACTGATCTTAAAATATATCAGTGCCTTTGCTTTGTCTCAAGATGCACACGGTAATGTTTTTTTTTCTAAGCATGTTTATAAAAATTACTTAAATGTCCTAATTGAACTGTGGCCTAATCCTGGCTTAGTCTAAGCCCTGTCTGTTAAACCGGGCCTTAGTTTGTAAAAATTAAATAATAAGTCAATGTGTAACTGTTTGTTTTGGTGGATAGAGTGTGGATGAAACATGAGCTCTGTCTTGCTGTGCTGTAGTCTTACAACAATAAATAATAAATACAACATAATTCAATAATAAATAATAAAATAACAATAATTCCATAATTAAATAACAAAACCCATTTTATGGACATAATCTGTATAAAAATATCTAACTTTGACAGCCATCATTTAAGTGCACTAATAATAAAAAATTGGGATCACTAACATTTGTTTGTTTTTGAAAGAATTTTCTTATGCTCAGCAAGTCTGCATCACTCAAAAATACACTAAAACAGTAATATTGTATATTGACATTTTATTACAAGTTTTTTACTTTAATATATTTTAAAAAGTAATTTATTCCTGTGATTGCAAAGCTGGATTTCCAGCATCATTACTCCAGTCTACAGTGTTACATGATCCTTCAGAAATCATTCTAATATGCTGATTTGCTGCTTAAAAACATTTCTGATTATTGTCAATGTTGAAAACAGTTCCGTAATATTTTTGTGATGAATAGAATAGAAAGAAAAAAAACAGCATTTATTAGAATTTTGACTTTACTGTCATTTTTGATCAATTTACTTTCTGAGTACATTGAGACATTAGTGCATATAAAGGTATTTGTGGTTGGTTTTACTTTTATTAACCATAATTACAATGAAACGTTCATCTTAGATTGTCCATGACACATTCTCAGAGGCTTGCATTCGCATTACAACAGAAGAAAGGCAGAAGATGAAATCCGTTTTTGGTACGATTTTTGTTGATTAATTATCTTGCATACACATTTGCCTCATGTAATATGTGAGCACTTCTTATCGAAAGGAAAATTTTGTCTTCTGTATTGTGACAGCGGAGTACAACATTGACATGAGTGCCACAATCCAGGACGAGAATGTGAAAAAGAAGATTGTGGTTGCTGCAAGAGACACCTGGGAGATCTACTTCTCACGCCTCTTCCCGGCATCTGTAAGGAATCTCTCTCAGATAGCCCTTGCTGAAAAACCTACCTAGACCTGCATGAATTCCAGTCCTGGTCCAAGCTGGTTTATGTTGGTCAGAGCTGGTTTAGTGGGTGGCCCAGCATGGCACACTGTTCACAGAATGTAAATAGTGAAGTCATGTCTTTCATGTCAGCATCCAAAACACATCATACTGTATTTTGCTGTTTAAAGCAGACATTTGATGCATCATACTGCTATTTAAATCAAGCTGAAGTCAAATTCTTCCTGAACAGGGCAGTGTTGGCACAGGGGTCCAGGTGCTGTCTGTATCTCATAGAGGGATCAAGCTTTTGAAAATGGTCAGGAGCAGTGCGGTAGCTCCAGACTACTTCAGAGTTCTGCGACCCTACAGGTACAAGTTACTGAGGCATTTAATGTCTGTATTTTATCATTGGTTTTAATTAAATCGCATTTTTAATGACTTCAGTTTATGGCACCGGCATCACACCATGAATATTCGTAGTTGTGGATGTATTGTGATTATTGTTAACCTCTTACAGCTACACAGACATCATGTTCGTCGCCATTCCTTCCAAAAACATGCTGGAGTTCAACCTCACCAATGAGAAATTGATTCTGTTCTCTGCCAAAGCTCCTCAGGTCAAAACCATGATTGACTACTTTATCACAGAGCTGAAAAAGGTCAGTTCTCACACACGTTGGTTTGCTTCAGAGATGATGTGGTGTTGTGTGTTAACTGTGCTCTCTCTCACTCTAGGACTCAGACTATGTCGTTGCTGTGCGTAATTACATTACAGATGACAGAACGCTGTTGAGTTTCCACAAGGGAGACATCATACGCTTGCAGAAAATGGAAGGCCTGGATGCAGGTGAGACTGCTTTGAACCTGACATTTATTGAAAAAATATAAAAAAAATGTAATTCATAAAATAATTTGAATAATCTATTATGATGCATGTTTTAAAATGATTAACCTCATTTTTATTTACTTTTTATACAAATATTACATTATTTATAAATTCGAACATGCATTTGCTAGATAATTACTAGATCAATTTTACTAGATCTTTTTATTTTTTCTTTATAATTTAGAAAATCCTTACTTTTCATTGACTCACATGCTGTATATACCTCCTGTTTCAATTTAATATAATATACTATAATAATATAACAGGCTATAATGTAATATAATAGGCTATAGTATAATATAATATAATATAATGTTTAAAAGTTTGGGTTCTGAAAGTTTTTATTTTTTAATGTTTTTAAAGAAAGTCTCTTTAAAATAACTGTTTTCCATTATTATATCATTATATATTAATACATTTTAGAATGTAATTTATTCCTGTGATGGTGAAGCTGGATTTTCAGCATCATTACTCCAGTCTTCAGTGTCACATGATCCTTCAGAAATCAGTCTAATATGCTGATTTGCTGCTCAAGAAACTTTTCTCATTACTATCAATTTTGAAAACTGTTATGCTGTGCAAGATTTTGTGGAAATTGTGATTTATATTTTAAGGTTCTTCGTTGAATAGAAAGTTCAAAAGAACAGCATTTATTTGAAATAGAAATCTTTTGCAACATCATACATGTCTTTACTGTCACTTTTGGTCAATTTGATGCATCCTTGCAGAATAAAAATATTGGGGGGAAAAGCTATTGAACGGTAGTTCATTGATATAATATAGACAAATAGTATCCTGAGCATGTAAAAGATGTTATAAAAGGCACAATAACTTGTTCATCTAAGCTCTGTGACTGTTTCACAGGCCAGTGTTATGGTTGCATAGTGAAAAAGAAGGTGATTCTCCTGGAGGAATTAAAAAGAGACACACCTGATTTTGGTGGGTGGTGTGTGGACGCTTGAATGGAGTGTTTCTTGATGTGCTGTTTTACTGTGCTGCATTTGGCAGTGTCATTGCAGTTGAGTTGCTGGTGTGCAGACTGAAATTCTGTATCCCTAGTTGCATGTATAGAACCTGTCTTCCTTCCCCAAGCATAATGATTTCACTGCTGCTTTTTATACAGGAACTTCAGTCTACGCTTAAAATGGTGTACTCCTGTCACACACACACTTTCACACACCATGTCTTGTATCATACTAAGGCTGGAAGTTTGGGGCCATTCATGGGCGATCTGGGGTTTTTCCTGTGGAGTTTGTTCAGCCAGTGGCTGCTCCTGACTTCATTAACATTCCTGTGGACAAGAAAGAGGAACCCAAGAATAAGCAAGGTCGCGTGGCCGCCTCAGCAGCTGTGGCAGTAGCTGTAGGGTCTGCCGCCGCAGCCCATGAACTCGACCGGTCCATTGAGGTATATGTGTTTAACAGGCATATAGTCTGAAATCCTGATTTACACGTACCATAGATCCTCCTGAGTGCCATTGTGTTGCTGCATCTCAACTCTAGGTGGCGTCTCCTGTCAGTGAGTACGCAGAGGCCTACACAGACAGCACTGATATAGACATCCATGAGAGAATCCTGCACGACAGCCAATACAACATGGTGGAATTTGCAAAGAAATATTTCAGAGGGGCCCAGAGAAAAAATGGGTCAGTTGATTACATCATAAGGGAAACTGCGAGCTCATGTTCTCACAGTTTTACATAGTTGAATGTGTAATTGAAACATTGACATGCTTATATTTTGCAGTGATTCCTATAAGAAAAAGTCAAAGAAAACAAAGGAATCCAGGGAGCCATCAGAAATGGTGAAATTTTCCAAGGTATAGAATGTATATCATTACTTTTAAACATGTTCAAAAGAACAATGTTCTATCATTATTTACTCAATATTCTATTATAATGAATGGAGGCTGAGAGCTATAAGCTTTAAAAAGGACACAAAACGATCATAAAAGTGGTCCATACATCTTGTGCACTATATTCCAAGTCTACTGAAATCATATGACAGCTTTGTGTGAGGAACAAATTTAATTTTAAGGCTTAAGTTATTCACTAAAATTGGATAATTCAATGGAAAAGAACCTCAAAGAATGAGTCACTCATCAATCGAACATTGGAGATCTAGGGTGAATATAATGTTTTTTCTTGAATAATGACTTCAATTTTGAATTGAAGTCATATATATCAGTATTTTAACACCTTATATTAGTACTATTATTACTGCTACTACTACTATTGAAAAAAGATTGGTTTGGAATTACATGAGGGTGAGTAAATGATGACAATTTTTTTTTTGGTGAACTATTCCTTTAAGTTTAGAGACCTGTCAAAAATGTCCATATTTCTGATGCATATTCTGATTAATTTTTGCTTTGGTTATGTAGTCTCCAATTCAAGAGTCCCTAATCGAGTTCACTGATGAAAACATGAATAAAGTAGCTGCAGAGATTTTTCTTGGTAAGCAGAATGTTCAATGTGAACTAATTAAGAGACTTTTTTACTGTCATCTATAAAAATGTAATGTTTAGTGTGTAATACAACTTCAGTAATTCTTATCTTGCAGCTATAATGAAGTTTATGGGAGACTACCCTATGAAAGGCCAGACTGAGCAGGAGGTTGTGAGCACCATCCTGAGGGTATGCAGCTCTTCAAATAATTCCCATCATGAATTATTAAGATAACCAGACAAGAATGTGCTAAATGTCTTTAATGCCACTGCAGTATGCAATATGAATAATCTCTGTTGCAGCTGAGTGGCGAGTATGGACTAATGAGAGATGAAGCATACTGCCAAGTCCTCAAGCAGATCACGGCGAACACCAGCTCCAAGACGTATGAGCCTGCTTCTTTCTGAATGAGAAAACCATGGAGGACTCATTTTAATGTGCCAGGCAGAGTCACTGATGATCTTTTCTGTATTTCACAGGGAGAGTTGTCAGAGGGGCTGGAGGCTGCTGTATATCCTCACTGCATACTACAAGTGTTCAGAGGCACTCAAACCTTACCTGCTGAAGTACCTCCAAGATGTCTGTGCAAGTCCAGGGGTGCACTTTCAAGGTATACTGCTGTTTTAACTACATGTTACAGCTACACAGATGAAATAATGAGTGATGATTACATAAACGTGATATATTGACAGGTATTTCCAAGGCTTGTGAGCAGAACCTAAGGAAGACATTTCAATATGGTGGACGCATTGAACATCCTAATGAGATGGAATTGAAAGCTATGCTGGTTAGTTGCACATAAACAAATTTGAATGCTAATTTTAGTAACATTTTCAGTAATATTTCTGCTTAATCAAGCCATTGTTTTCAAGGCTGGAAGGAGCTCCAAGCGCCAGTTGTTTCTTCTTCCTGGTGGAATTGAACGTCACCTAAAGATCAAAACCTGCTCAGTATGTTGACTCTGTGATATTTATTGCGACTTGACCAATCATGTAATTCATTTAGTAGGAACAATGTGATTCTAGTTTACTTTTGTTACTTTGGAGGTTGCTTTGGATGCCATTGAAGAGTTGTGCTATGAGATGGGTCTGCATAAACTTGAGGCCTTGGATGAATATGCTATATTTGTGGTCACAAACAGAGGTGAGTTGACAAAAAGGAAAACACATAATCAAAATTTAATATCAGATGTTTGTAGTAGCTGATGTGGTAGTCTTATCTTAGGAAATTAAAGGGTCATTTTTAACTTAAGGGATAGTTCACCCAAAGATGAAAATTTACATTCAAGAAGTAGATTAATTTGTTTCTTCATGAGAGCAAATTTAGCATTACATCACTTGTTCACCAATAGATCCTCTGCAGTGAATGGGGTGCTGTCAGAATGAGAGTCCAAACAGCTGATAAAAACATCACAATAATCCACAAGTAATCCACATGATTCGGTGAATGTCTTGTGAAGGGAAAATTTTTATCAACTGTTTGGACTCTCATTCTGACGGCACCCATTCACTGCAAAGGATCCATTGGAGGGCAAGTGATGTAATGTTAAATTTCTCAAAATCTGTTCTGATGAAGAAACAAACTCAGCTACATCTTGAATGGCCTGAGGGTGAGTACATTTTCAGCAATTTTTTATTTTTGGTTGAACTGTTCCTTTAAGATTACACAAGTGATACAAGCTGTATTCTCATGTGTGATCGCTCTTTCTCCAGGTCAGAATGTCCGCCCTCTGAACAAAAGGGAGTACATCTTGGATGTTGCTACAGAAGCTGAACATGTTGATAGCAACTACAGTCTGTGGTTTCGAAGAGTGATCTGGACGCAGCCACTGAAGTTTGACAATGAGCTCGGAGTCACTGTGCATTATAATCAGGTACATCAGCCAGACTGATTCAATTTTCCAGACATTCCTTTCATGTTTTGTGCTGCTTATTGCACAAGTTACAAAGATTTGAGGCATTTGTTCTCATTTTGATCTAGGTTTTCTCTGTTCAGGCTACTAATCTGATCTTCATTCACATTTTACAGGTGTCCCCTGACTACTTGAAAGGGCTTCTCAGTGTTGTCCCACAGGGTAAAGCCAGTGAGCAGCAGCTTCAGCAAGTGTCAAAACTGGCAGCTCTGCAACATCGTGCCAAGGAATCGATCTACCTGCCCACCTTGTAATGCAATTAATCTGACTGACATCATATACTGAATTTATAAACCAGAGAAAGAACTGACTTATGTATCAAAGTTTAAAAAATGTCGCATTTACTCCACTGAACCAAATTACCATTGCACTTCATATGTGTGAATTGATTTCTATGACTTTTAGTTCTTATACATATTTAAATTATTATTATAATATACCTTTCAAAAGTTTGGGGTCTGTAAGATTTTTTTTTTTTTGAAGAATTTAATACTCACAGTACATTCATCAAGGATGCGTTTAATTGACCAAAAGTGAAAGTAAAGACTTTTAAGTTGTAACTTGTAAAATTCTTTTAACTTTCTGTTTATCAGAGAATCCTGAAAAAATGTGGTATCCTCAAAAATACTAATATTAAGCAGCACAACTCTTTTCAAGATTGATAATAATGAGAAATGTTTCTTAAGCAGTAAATCAGGATATTAAATGATTTCTGAAAGATCATGTGACACTGAAAATTCAGCTTTATCACCAGCGGAATAAATTACATTTGAACATATATTAAAACAGAAGGCAGTCATTTTAAATTGTAATAATATTCTACAATATTAAATTATTAATGTGTTTTTGATCAAATAAATGCAGCCTTGGTGAGCAAAAGAGGCTTCTTTCAAAAACATTAAAAGATCTTACCAACCCCAAACTTTGAACAGTAGCATGTGATATATATCAAGCCTGGTTGCCATCATTTTGGTCTCTTAATGAGACCGCTAACTGCCTGCTCTTCAAGCAGAAACTTGCAGCGAAATACAATCCCAGGGCTCATTACTAGGTATGAGGGAGAAATGAGTCACTTTGAAGAGATCTGTCCACATGTTAATTACTGTGCCAATAATTGTATATAGGTTAAATTCACAGTTATAAAAACACAGTGTTGTGCTTGTTGTAATTGTCGATGGAGAACAGCACCTGGCTAATGTCCCTGAGGTAATACAAGTCATGTAAAGTCTCTTACAGACTAACATTCTCTTGTTCTCTGCCATCAGCCATGAGGTTCAGGAGTATATCCCCACCCAGCTCTTTGGTCTCCAGCAGCACCAGCAATGGTTAAACATGGTGACCCAGCACATGCAGCAGGTGCAGCCCCTCACTCCTCATCAGGCCAAAGCACAATTTCTGGGTGAGGTGTTGACTTTGGAGGACAGCCAATGTGAAGACGCACAGCGTTTTGTTTAAAACACTGATTGTTGTGCTTGTGTTTCTGTTTCAGGGCTCGTCAGTGCTTTTCCCATGTTTGGCTCGTCATTCTTCTACATACAGAGCAGCAGTAATAGTGCTATTGACACCCCATGCATACTGGCTGTCAATCAAAATGGCCTGAACTTTCTAATAAAGGATACTCATGTAAGTTTAACCCCTTTATTTCAAATTCTTAATAAAAGTCTGTGTAAAGAGTCTGTCACAATTTAGAAATTCGTATGTTTGAAATGACATGAGGGTGACTAAATAAGGCTGCATTTATTTGATAAATATACAGTAAGAATAGTAATATTGTGAAAAATTTTGTTGTGTTGACATTTTTTCAAAAGTAATTTATTCCTGTTATGCAAAGCTGAATTTTCAGCAGTCATTACTCCAGTCTTCAGTGTCTCATAATCCTCCAGAAATCATTCTAATATACTGATTTGTGACGAAGAGTTTTATTGATCAGAATGTGAATTATTCAAGTATGATCGATGTGAATCTTGCCATTAATGTGTCTGTTTAATCTTCCATTATGTCCGAAGGCCACGGTGTAAAAAAAGCGCCTACGTGGCTATGTGCAGACAAGAAACATCTGGAAAAATATAGGGGGGCCTCTTTCTTTACCATAACACGTCTTGGGGCCCCTTCTCCCTAGGGAGAAATATGGAGTTGCATACGTGGAAGAAAAATGGGGTTGTGTTC